>CM051274.1:35090409-35160409 GCA_027921565.1 Artemia sinica | reverse complement strand
TAACTTCTCTGGTTAATATTTGCAATTTCTTAGGAATACCAGAGATTTACTGTAAAGCAAGAATATTGTATTGGGGTTACAGTGCATATGTTACAAGATTGAATATATCAAGATTAAGTATTTAATTCACTTATTTGCTTCCACAAAAACAGCAAATTCTGATGAAATCTTGTTTAATTCTTTATTGTGATGTTTGTATTAAGATTAATCTAGTGGTGTCACCCTATGGTCACTTGTTACCATGTTATTCTGCAGGTTGTGAGCTTACTGTGATAACTTACCCTGGTAGGTGGGTTGGAACTCAGCCTAAGAAATAAACATACCATTAAATTCAAAAATCAATACTCTATCCAATTATAATAATCATATCTGTTTTGAGCTTTTTTCATAAATCTGTAAAATCTTATTCAAATCTTTTCTTTTTTTAAACAAAAATTGATTTCTGTCAAGTGGCACTACATGGTAAAAAAAGGGGCTTAGTATCCTGAAAAATGGCAAGAATGTTTGAATCTAGCATTACAAAATATCTTTTTCTGTTACATTCTTCTCTCTTCATAAATTGTGACCATACAATTTCATGTAACAGGATAAGATTTAAACTACTCCAGTAGTATTGAAATAAGATTTATTTCAGAAGAATGGATCAACTTGCTTCAAAAAGCCTGAAGCTGATGCACAGTCCAAAGAATGCAGTATTTAAACCAGAATCATGCCTATTGTGTCAGGAAACGCGAAGTGCTCCTTTACATAAAGTTACAGACATTCAACATGTGATTTCCTTCTTGGCATCAAACTGTTCATGTACATTTGGCTACAGGGCATTGAGAAAAAGTTTTACAAAGCCTAACTTTTCTAAAACAGACTTGTTCTGGCACAGAGTATGCCGCCAGAAATTTTATTCCTGCAATAGTCATCAAGAGTCTTCTAACCAAACTCAATCACAGTGTTTGTCAACTAAAAGGAGGCCAACACTACGTAGAGACAGTAACTCACATAAAGGGAACTTTGAATACAAGTCATGCTGTCTTTTTTGTAGCTTAAAAGGCAGCACAAAAAAAAGAACATGAATGTAAAGCAGATAACAACTCTAGAAAGGCAGAATAATATTCAGAAGCAGGTAGAAAGACTGAAAGATTTGGAACCTCAATTGTGGATGAGGTGTAAAGATGCTCCATTAGTGAGACTTGAGGCTAAGTACCATCAAAAGTGCATGGTGCTCTTCATGAAAAGACAGTCTGAAAAAGATGAAAGACTGAATATGGAGGAAGTTATTGCTGGTGAGCTACTTGACAAACTACATTGCAGGTTTCTTGATGGGAGAATTTATTCAGCCAGAGAGCTGAAACTTCGGTTTGAAGAAGCACTTTCTAAATCAGGACTTTCAATGGGAACACATGGTTTTCGAACTCTGAAGAAAAAACTTCTGGAAAAGTATGGCACATCTGTAGAAATAAGTGCTAGCACAAAAGTTGGTGAAGACAGACTCATTTACTTGAAAGAATGTGTTTCAGTTGTGTTTCAGCTTGCTATGTAGTTGTGGAGGTGCATGTGTGTTGGATGCTGATGATGATAACTAATTTTGATTTTATTATCTATTAATATATTTTCATTTTATGATCTATATCCAATAAGGATTATAAACGATTTTTCAATAAACTAATTATGACAGTTTATTCATTTTTTTTTTTTTTTATCACTAACTTGCTTACATTTTTGCTCAGTTACGTTAAGTTGCAGCTAAAAGGACCGAAACGTATTGGGCTGCAAGTGAAATTCACTAGATAGTACTATTTAATATCTCAGGTCATTTTTAAGGGTCAAGCACTCCTCGGAGGTACCTATTCCCGGGTATAATCGTAATCAGCGGGTTTGATATGACTAGAAACTGCTGTCAGATTGCATGAAACAGATGTGTCATGGAGGTGTCACATTTTTAGGTCTTGGCCCCTGGACTAAAAGGCTAATGCTGAGAGAGAAAGAAAATTCTACATATTTATCCGCTTTTTACCTTTTTTGCGATTTTGTCCTTTAACATAAGGTGAGAGCTTGAAACCCCGCTATTCAAATTTTGCAAAGTCAAGTTAAGGACCGCCTTCTAAACCCGTTTGCATTCATCAAAAGATAACCGTCCCATTTTTGCACAGTAAAATCATTTCTGCATAGCTAATTTTCGTTTTTCCTACCGTCCAGCCTTAATGCAGCCGGTTCAAACGCTCTAATATGAATAGGTAACACGCCAGAAATTGCTGTTATTACTTCTGACTGTGCACTTCGAAAAGATTTGGATATTTCCATCATCGAAATTATTTGAGCTGATTTTAGTTTTCTCAGAATATGTTTTTTCTTAAGAGCAGCTATCCAAACGAGAACAGCATATAAAATGGTACTCTCCACAGCCGACTTGTACAATTTCGTCAATGCAAAAGTTTTTAGACCCCAGGTTGTTTTTGCCGCACATAAAAGACGAGTTGAATGTTGTTTAGCTGAATTGATTCTACTAACGACATGGTCTGTACACATTAATTTTCTATCCAAAATGACGCCCAAATATTTAACTTTTTCTCTCTTATCAATAATATCACTACCAAATTTCAGAGTGATTTTTGGCTTAGGGAAGAAAGCTAGAACTGCAGCTAAGAATATTAGTGAAAAAGCTTTATGTTTAATAGAAAGGAGAAAGTACTTGTACAAAAATTATCTAAGTGATCGATCATATGAAAACAAAAGGAATGTAAAGAAAGTGGAGAAAACATTAAAATATGAACTAAGGAGGTGTGAAGTGAAGGCCTTGAATAAAATTGCCGAGGATCTGGAAAATGCAGCTAGACGGCATAATAGTAAAATATTGTACTGGCATGTTAAATTGAGGGGGAGTAGTCAATCCGGACTTGGCCTAGTTAAAGATAGGAATGGGATCATAATTAGCAATAAGGAAAGAACTAAAGAGAGATGGGCCGAACATTTTGAGAATTTGCTTAACCGAGATAGAGTTGCAGGAAAAGATAAAGAGGAAAATGAAAAAGTTTGTGATACTCTGGATGTGAAGGAAGATTTGTTTTGTGAGGAAGAATTAGCAACAGTACTAAAAGGATTAAAAAAATAATAAGGCTCCAGGTGCTGATAATGTGGTAAATGAGTTTCCTAAATATGGTGGCTCTGAGGTTAGAAATAAGTTACTGAAGATAATGAATATGATTTTTGAAAAAGGGGAAGTACCAAACGATTTTAGGAAAACCCTAATTAAGCCACTTTATAAGAAAGGTGATAAAAGTGAGTGCGGTAATTTTTGAAGCATTTATCTGGTCTCTGTAGGTAGTAGACTACATAGTAATATAATACTTTTTAGACTGAGAGATGCCGTAGACAAAGTTTTAAGAGTAGAACAGTGTGGTTTTAGAAAAGGTAAAGGATGTTTCGACCAAATTTTCACTCTTAGGCTAATAATTGAGAAGTGCCTGAGTTGTCAAACACCTTTGGTCCTCAGTTTTATAGATTATAAGCAAGCGTTCGATTCCGTTGATAGAAAAGCTTTAGTAAAGGTTTTATCCTTGTATGGTATACCAGACAAATACATTAAAGTGATTAGTGCTATGTACGAGAATAACACTGCTGCGGTTAAGGTAGGAAATGAGGTTAGCAGCTGGTTTTGTATTAAATCAGGAATGAAGCAAGGTTGTGTTCTATCCCCTTTATATGGATTATTTTGAAGGACTTTGTCTTAAGGAGCACAGGAAAGGCTATGGGAGACCACGGAATAAAATGGGGAGGAAAAAGTCTCCTGGACTTAGATTATGCTGATGATTTAAGCATCCTAGATGAAAGTGTGATCAAAATGAAGGAAGTTTTTGAGGTTTTACGATTTCAGGGTGCTAGAAGAGGTTTGAAAGTTAATGTTAAGAAGATTAAGTCACTAAGGCTAGGAATAAGTGAAGATGAAAAGGTGACGCTGTGTAATGAAAAGATTGATCGAGTGGGGAGCTTCATGTACCTTGGTAGCATTATTAGTAAAGATTGTGGGAGCAGTGAAGATGTTAAAAGTAGAATAGCCAAGGTTCAGGATGTTTTTCCACAGTTAAAAAAAGTTTGGAAGAATACGAAGATAAGTCTGCAAGCCAAGATTAGAATATTAGAAGCTACAGTGATGACAGTGGTCAAATATAGCTCTGAAGCACGGGCGCTCAGAAAATCGGATGTAGATTTGCTAGATGTTTTCCAGAGGAATTGCTTAAGGATTGTTCTGGGTACTCGGCTGACTGACCGTATTTCAAACAACAGGCTATACGAAAAATGTGGTTCAATACCACTCTCTAGGGCTTTAATGAAAAAAAGATTGAGGTGGCTCGGGCACGTTTTGCGGATGAAGGATGAAAGACTGTCGAAGATTGCTCTTTTTGGCCAACCGTCTGGGGCTAAACTGAAAGCAGGTCGTCATCGTCTGGTATGGGAAGACGTCATAAAGAAAGATTTAAAGGAAACGGGAACTTCGTGGGCAGCTGTAAAAAGGGAGGCTCTGAATAGATTGAGATGGAGGAGGAGTGTGCGTAACTGTGTTGGCCTCAGGCGGCTTGGTGCTGCGGTGAGTTGTTAGTAGAAGTAGTAGTAGTAGTTGAACAAAATGGCTATCTCAAAATTTTAATCTGATGACTGAGGGAAAAAAGAGCGTGGAAGGGGGCCTAGTTGCCCTCCAATTTTTTGGTCACTTAAAAAAGGCACTAGAACTTTTAATTTCCATTCGAATGAGCTTTTTTGCAATACTTTAGGACCAGTGGATTGATACAATCACTCTTTGGGGAAAAAACAAATAAACACGCGTCCGTGATCTGTCTTCTAACAAAAAAAAAAAAAAATAAAAAGTCCTCATTTTCTTAAGATAGGAGTTAGAACTTCTGCTGTAAAGTTTACTGATACGCAGAATCTGATGGTGTGATTTTCATTAAGGTTCTATCGCTTAAAATCAGCATAAAAACCCAATTATTTTAATGTATCTATTGGTATAAAAATTCTGTTTTTTAGAGTATTGGTTACTATTGAGCCGGGTCGCTCCTTACTTACAGTTTTGTTACCACGAACTGTTTGATTTCATTAGCCTGTTAGAAAGAACATATAATTTTAATAACGTTATAAAACACATCAAAGGTGAGAGCTGGACAAATCTGCTTTGTACGGAAATGGTTAAGGAACCGAAAGTTTGGCCATCTTACATCGCTGAACCTAAGGACGCATTTATTCTGTATTAATAATTTACAGGATACGTAGCAGTCCAACTATCCCTATCATGGGACCATATGAACACTCTTCCACCTAATGGAGAAAGGGGGGGGGGGTTACCAAGCGGTTAAAAAGTAAAGATAGCCCGTTCCTTCCTAAGTTTTCAATAGGACATTTTTCTTTAAGCAATGACGAAGAAAAGTTACTATATAGAAAAGACGATACTTGCTTAAATTAAAATATATTACAGAATACATAAATCAAACAAACATAAATTAAGTTGTGGATACAGCTTGCTGATGCAGAGATAAATGTCAAACAATTAGTATTGGCGTTGTGTGAAATACGATTAATAACAGTAGTAATTCTCCGCACATTTATGGAATTTTTTTTTGGAGCCGATTAAAAGAAATATTTAGAAATGTAAAAATAGCAAGAGGTCGGCAAGGTATTGTACACAGAGGCAGTTCTATATTTATGGGCTAGTATGTGAATCCAAACCGTAAGGTAAGACGTTATCAGTGGTCACTAGTCGTTTTAGTTACAATTAAAAGAATTTGGAGCTATATTGAAGTTTTGACTTAAATGTTAAAAGTAAAAAATTAAAACATTTAAATGACTCCTGGAGCTGACACACTTTTATACGCGGGGAGGATTTTTCTGAGAGGGAACCGTCTGAGGAGGGAATTAGCTGACACACTATATACTTGAGCAGCTAAAAGAAACTTTCGTTACAAACCTAATTCAAAACTTGATTTTTCATTGGGTTTGCCCTACTCGTTGAAAAATGAAATATGATTGAAAAATAGACTGGAAAGTGGTGGGGACAGAAATCAACTGAAATTTAAATATATAAACAACTAAAAAAATGCAAGTTTTTGAGAAAGTTTGAAGAAAACCCTATAAATTCATTCAGGTTAGACAGTTGATACTTTTAAATGCGAGGAACATATAAACATTAATGCTGAAATACATTTTCATAGAAGCAAGGCTGTTTCCAGAGCTCCCCAAAATTTTGTCCGACTGGTAAATACACAACAAAAATGTATGTAATCTAATTTTTGATGGGTGTTTTTTGTATCCCCCCCCCTAAAGAAGAACAACAGATACCGCCTTGCTTAGAAGTCATACAAGCAATTTTATTTGCCCCTCGACCAGTTGCGTAATT
This sequence comes from Artemia sinica, assembly GCA_027921565.1. NCBI lineage: Eukaryota > Metazoa > Arthropoda > Branchiopoda > Anostraca > Artemiidae > Artemia > Artemia sinica. The sequence goes on along the minus strand of CM051274.1, from coordinate 35,154,033 downwards.
TTGTCAAATTCTGGAGGGAGGGGGGGGGCAAAGTTTGGGCCACTTTTACCAAATCAAGTGAAAACGACAGTAAAAACTGAAAAATGATCCATATATTACCATAAAGGCAAAGATATATTAAAGAAAACTGACCAGTTTCTCTGGATACCTAAATTATGGAGGCTTATCTTAGTTTTGACAAGATTTTTTGCGGAAACTCAATTTTAGCTGGCGGGGGGGGACTGCAAACTGAGGACTGGGGAGGGGAAATTGGATCTGCAGGGAGAAGTTGTCTCCCCCCTATCCCATAGCAAATTAGGCCCCTGCCCTCGATCCGTTAAGAAATGGCTCGCAGTTTCTACGGCAAAGCGTTCTATAAGAACCATATATGCCCCAGGACATAACTTACAACCCTTTACCGTAGAGCTGTGAGGGGGTTGTCATCCTCAAAGACATAATTTCCGGACCTTTCAATTACGTTGAACAAACTGGCTAAAATATGGCAAAATTACCTAATTTCCACAACTTTCAACTACGTTGAAGAAAATTGCTATCTCAAAATTTTGATTGGATCTGTTTGGGGAAATGGTGGACGTGAGAGGGTGGTAGATGCCCTGAAATCACTTTTGACTATTCAAAATGGCACTAGCCCTTTGAATTTCCAATCCAATGAACCCTTTTTGAAGTTTCTACGACAACGCGTTCTATAAGAAGCTCATATGCCCCAGGACATAACTTACACCCCTTGACCGTAGAGCTGTGAGGGGGTTGTCATCCTCAAAGACATAATTTCCGGACATTTCAATTACGTTGAGCAAAATGGCAAAATGACCTAATTTCCAGAACTTTCAACTACGTTGAAGAAAATTGCTATCTAAAAATTTTGATTGGATGTGTTTGGGGAAATGGTTGGCGTGAGAGGGGGGTTAGTTGCCCTCAAATCACTTTTGACTATTCAAAAGGGCACTAGCCCTTTGAATTTCCAATCGAATGAGCCCTTTTTTTCAAGTTTCTACGACAAAACTTTCAATAATAACTTTATATGCCCCAAGGGCATAACTTGCAACCCTTACCCTGAGGGCTGTGGGGGGACTGTCAACCTCTTAGATATAATTTCCGGACCTTTCAAATACTTTGAACAATATGGCTATCTCAAAATTTTGATTGGATGTGTTTGGATAAATAGTAGGAGTGGAAGGGGGGTTAGTTGCCTTCCAATCACTTTTGACTATACAATTGGTACTATCCATTTCAATTTCCAATTAATCCAAGGGCTCATTTCCAATGAGCCCTTTTTGAAGTTCCTACGACAACACTTTCTATAAGAAAAAACTTATGTGCCCCCAGGGCATAACTTACAATCCTTGCCCTGAGGGCTGAGGGCTTAGGGGGGTGTCATTCTCAAAAACCTAATTTCCAGAACTTTCAACTACGTTGAACAAAATTGTTATCTCGAAATTTTGATTGGATGTGTTTGGGGAAAGGGTGGGCGTGAGAGGGGGGTTCGTTGCCCTCCAATCACTTTCGACTATTAAAAAGGGCACTATCCCTTTGAATTTCCAATCGAACGAGCCTTTTTTGAAGTTTCTACGACAACGCCTTCTATAAAAACCTGATATGCCCCCCAAGGGCATAACTTACAACCCTTGCCCTGAGGGATGTGGGGGAGTGTCCTCCTCAAAAACATAATTTCTATCTGGAAATCAACTACGCTGAACAAAATGGCTATCTCAAGATTTTAATCGGATGTGTTTGGGGAAATGATGGGCTTGGAAGGGGTGTTAGTTGTCTTTTAATCCCTTTCGACTATTAAAAAGGGCATAAGCCACTCCGATTTCCAATCGAATGAGCCCTTTTCAAAGTTTCTACGACAGCTCCTTCGATACGAAGTGCCCTGGACCAAGAATTGGGGTCGAACCCCCTCATATATGCGATAATTTCTGCTCGATTTAAGTTTTAATTAGTGAAAATCAGGAGCTTGAAACCTTTGTAGAAGGGTTCCTTATTATGTTAAATCTGATTGTGATCTTCACTAAGATCCCAAAACTTTTTGATGGTTTTCCCCTCCTTTTTCGTCAATCAGAACGAATTATCAGGCTCATACCTTTTGATGGGTAACAATAAATTTATTGAATTTTTGTTTTTGTTTTCATGTTTTAAGTGAAAACAGAAAATGTCCAATTTTATAGTATGTTCCTCGTCTTGAGGATAAGCTTAGAGATTTTTTTTCATAAACGCCATCCCTCCGTCTCCTTTAAAAAAGGACTAATAGCTGGATGTTACTTTTCATCAAACAGTTCTGCCCATTTTTGGCTTAATAGTGCTCTTTACTTTTCTTTGGAAACTTATTCTGTGAATTTTTATTAATTAAAGTAGAGTAGTACCTACCATTTCCAAAGAAGCTATACGAATTACCATGTTATTCTATAGAAGCTCTACACCTTTTCAAAGAGAGTGAGTAGCCCCATGCATATAGGTAATACTTCTATGGCAGCTCTACACCTTTTCAAAGAGAGTCAGTCCCCCCTCACACAGTTTGACGTGCAAATTGCCAAAAAAATCAAGTTTTGAGGAGATTACGTTCCTTGGCACCTTTAAACATGTTTTCAATCAGATGGGTTTTTGAAAGCACAGTGTGTACATGTGTGTAGGCTTTGTTATTTAAAAAATTGGATGCTACAATCAGAATTGTTTGATTGGCATTTGCAAAAAAAGGGGTAATGAATTTGTGAATTGGAGTGTAGGTTTGACATCACCAGGCACGTGCGAGGGAAATTTTTGTTGGGGGGGGCTTAAAAAGACAAAAATAGGTGAACTACATTAGTTTATAAGACGGATCGTGAAAATCCCAAGGTTTTGTGTACCAAGAATGGACCGGAGGTAGCCTCCCCATATATACACGAATGGATATCGCTAGAATATTTTAAGACGGGCTTTGTTATTTAAAAAATTGGACATTACAATCAGAATTCCTTGATTGGCATTTGCGAAAAAGGGGTAATGAATTTGTGAATTGGAGTGTAGGTTTGACATCACCAGGCACGTGCGAGGGAAATTTTTTGTTGGGGGGGGGGGGGCTTAAAAAGGTAAAAATGGGTGAACTACATTAGTTTATAAGACGGATCGTGAAAATCACAAGCTTTTGTGTACCAAGATTGGACCGGAGGTAGCCTCCCCATACATAAACGAATGGATATCGCTAGAATATTTTAAGACGGTCTTTGTTATTTAAATATTGGACGCTACAATCAGAATTCCTTGATTGGCATTTGCAAAAAAGGGGTAATGAATTTGTGAATTGGAGTGTAGGTTTGACATCACCAGGCACGTGCGAGGGAAATTTTTTGCTTGTGGGGGGGGGGGGGCTTAAAAAGGCAAAAATGGGTGAACTACATTAGTTTATAAGACGGATCGTGAAAATCCCAAGGTTTTGTGTACCAAGAATGGACCGGAGGTAGCCTCCCCTACATGCAAGAATGGATATCGCTAGAATATTTTAAGACGGCTTTGTTATTTAAAAAATTGGATGCTACAATCAGAATCGTTTGATTGGCATTTGCAAAAAAAAGGGGTAATGAATTTGTGAATTGGAGTGTAGGTTTGACATCACCAGGCAGTTGCGAGGAAAATTTTTTTTTGTTGGTGGGGGGAGCTTAAAAAGACTAAAATGAATGAACTACATTAGTTTATAAGACGGATCGTGAAAATCCCAAGGTTTTGTGTACCGAGAATGGACTGGGGGTAGCCTCCCCTATATACACGAATGGATATCGCTAGAATATTTTAAGACGGACTTTGTTATTTAAAAAATTGGATGCTACAGTCAGAATTGTTAGATTGGCATTTGCAAAAAAGGTGTGATGTATTTGTGAATGGGAGTGTAGGTTTGACACCATCAGGCACGTGCGAGGGAAATTTTTTTTTGGTGGGGGGGGGGCTTAAAAGGTAAAAATGGGTGAACTACATTAGTTTATAAGACTGATCGTGAAAATCCCAAAGTTTTGTGTACCAGGAATGGACCGGAAACAACTTCAACTGTGCCCAGCCCCCCGCGATCAGAAATTAAATTATAAAAAAGTTACTTCAACTGAAAGTAAGGAGAAACATCAGAACTTAAACGGGCAGAAATAGAGGCTGTTTCCAAAGATTTAGGATTCATTAACTTTAATGTTGCCAGTCAAAAGCTATGATCTTGAGAAAATTGCCTGATTATCGAAAAATGGAGAAACACCCTCCAAAAGTCGACAGGAATGGGATTGTCTTGAAGGGGGAATTTCCATGAAAGAGGGGGAGGGTATTTTTTATGTGAAAACAACTTCAACCGTGTCCACCTCCCCCAGATCAGAAATTAAATTATAGAAAAGTTACTTCAACTGAAAGTAAGGAGCAACATCAAAACTTAAATGGGCAAAAATAGAGGCTGTTTCCAAAGATTTAGGATTCATTAACTTTAGTGTTGCCAGTCAAAAGCTATGAGTTTGAGAAAATTGCCTGATTATCGAAAAATGAAGAAACACCCTCCAAATGTCGACAGGAATGGGATTGTCTTGAGGGGGAGAATTTTCCATGGAAGAGGTGGAGGGTATTTTTATGTGAAAAAAACTTCATTCGTGCCCAGCCCCCCGCGATCAGAAATTAAATTATAAAAAAGTTTCTTCAACTGAAAGTAAGGAGCAACATCAAAACTTAAACGGGCAGAAATAGAAGCTGTTTCCAAAGATTTAGGATTCATTAACTTTAGTGTTGCCAGTCAAAAGCTATGAGTTTGAGAAAATTGCCTGATTATCGAAAAATGAAGAAACACCCTCCAAATGTCGACAGGAATGGGATAGTCTTGAGGGGGGAATTTTCCATGGAAGAGGGGGAGGGTAATTTTACGTGAAAACAAATTCAACCGTGCCCAGCCCCCTGCATTTCTAACATGAAATGGCTGAAAAGTGTTTTGGGGGAATGGGTATTAGTCTCTCATAGGTGTCTGTTGTCTGAAACCTATAAAAATAAACTATTTCCGTAAAATCTGAGCTAATAAGGGTTATGACCGTGAGCTCTAGTTTTTTTTAAGAAAATTATGGAAAATACAATTCTCTGGTACAGGTGTGAAACTTAAGTCTATTTTTGGATTGAAAAATAAAACTATATTCGTAAAATCTGAACTAATAATTCAATATTTTTTTTTTCATAAAAACAAACTTTTTTTTAAACTTCGAAATTTTTCAACTTTATTTATTTTTTTCTTTTTGTACATATCTTAAAATTTCAAAATATGCTTACGGTTCTAACAATTGTGCTCTATGATTGGTCATAGACATGATGTGGCTTTTCCACTGGTATTCTATGACCGGTTATCGACACTACCTAGTCTACTGCATGTATTAAATCAGTATTTTTTACGCATTGGAACGATAAACACATGTCATATTTTTTTAAAAAAAAGTGAAGATGGAACATTTTAATAGAGTGTGTTCACATAACAAGGTTATTGTAGCATTGAATGCCGACAAGGAGAAGTATTTAAACTATGAAACAAGTACAAGTGGTAGCACTATCGGAAACGTAAGCGTGCGTTGTCATGACAGTGAGAGTTTAGATTTCTTTGGAGCACCCAAGAATTTCTATTATACAAATGCTGGATATGCGAAATTATCATTTCCAGAGATGATTACACTCAAAGAGAATGCTAACATAAAAATAACTGTTGATGATAGAGGACAACTCCTTGCTACTGCTGCAGGTAACACATTATCTACGGATACATCCAATCATCAGCTTTCGGGTATTAGCATTCAACGGAAGGCTAATAAAAGAAAGGCCTACTCTGCTACTAATATCGTAAACCATATCTTGTTTACGTGCCGAAACTGTTACCTGTGTGAAAATGATGTGTTAATAGACAGTGAAATTGTCAGAAAAATAAAAATGGCATTGGCAGAAAATATCACTACGGAATGTAAAGATGAAACGATGAAAAACAAAGCACCAGCAAACGTTACTGATGAATCAAATAATACTAAAGACGAAAAGCATATTGAGCCTGTCGATGACACACCTATAAAAATTGTGTATGAGTCAAAATGGAATAATGATTACTCTATTGATTACGAACTAAGAGAAGACAATAGCTATAGTATCAAGAGAGAACATGGTGAACCATTTTATGGAACAGACTCAAATTGTCCAAAGTTGTTCATTGATATTAATAATGTAAAATAATATATATTTTTTGTATTAATATTCTACATGACATTATTTCATTAAAAATGTATTATGCATTACATTGTTATGTGTTCATTATTTTTAGAGTAAGCTAGCATATCGAACGTTCGTTTTTCAAGCAGACGGTTTTTCGAGCCAAAAATAGACTAAAGTTTCAGATTTGAACCAGAGAATTGTATCTTCCATAATTTTCTTACAAAAAGCTAGAGTTTACGGCCAAAAACCCTTATTAGCTCAGATTTTATAGAAATAGTTTTATTTTTTAATCTGAAAATAGACTAAAGTTTCAGATTTGAACCAGAGAACTGTATTTTCCATAATTTTTTTACAAAAAACTAGAGTTTACGGCCAAAAACCCTTATTAGCTCAGATTTTATAGAAATAGTTTTATTTTTCGATCCGAAAATAGACTAAACTTTCAGATTTGAAGCAGAGAATTGTATTTTCCTTAGTTTTCTTACAAGAAACTAGAGTTTACGGCCAAAAACCCTTATTAGCTCAGATTTTATAGAAATAGTTTTATTTTCGATCCAAAAATAGACTAAAGTTTCAGATTTCAACCAGAAAATTGTATTTTCCATAATTTTCTTACATCTTTGGAAATGGTTAACGATAACAAACATGTTTTCGACCAGATGGGTTTTTGAAAGCACATTCAGCATGGCGTGCGCTATTTTTTTTTATCAAAACTTAAACGAGCAAAAATAGAGGCTGTTTCCAAAGATTTAGAATTCATTAACTTTAGTGTTGTCAGTCAAAAGCTATGAGCTTGAGAAAATTGTCTGATTATCGAAAAATGGGGAAACACCCTCCAAAAGTCGACAAGAATGGTATTGTCTTGAGGGGGGGGGGGGGGGGAATTTTCCATGGAAGAGGGGAAGGGTATTTTTACATGAAAACAACTTCAACCGTGGCCCGAAATCAGAAATTAAATTATAAATAAGTTGTTTCAAATGAAAGTAAGGAGCAACATCAAAACTTAAACGGACAGAAATAGAGGTTGTTTCCAAAGATTTAGGATTCATTAACTTTAGTGTTGCGAGTCAAAAGCTATGAACTTGAGAAAATTGTCTGATTATCGAAAAATGGGGAAACACCCTCCAAAAGTCGACAGGAATGGTATTGTTTTGAGGGGGGGGGGGAATTTTCCATGGAAGAGGGGAAGGGTATTTTTACATGAAAACAACTTCAACCGTGATCCGCAATCAGAAATTAAATTATAAAAAAATTTCTTCAACTGAAAGTAAGGAACAACATCAAAACTTAAACGGACAGAAATAGAAGTTGTTTCCAAAGATTTAGGATTCATTAACTTTAGTGTTGCCAGTCAAAAGCTATGAACTTGAGAAAATTGTCTGATTATCGAAAAATGGGGAAACACCCTCCAAAAGTCGACAGGAATGGTATTGTTTTGAGGGGGGGGGGAATTTTCCATGGAAGAGGGGATGGGTATTTTACATGAAAACAACTTCAACCATGGCTCGCAATCAGAAATTAAATTATAAAAAGTTTCTTCAACTGAAAACAAGGAGCAACATCAAAACTTAAACGGTCAGAAATAGAGGCTGTTTCCAAAGATTTAGAATTCATTAACTTTAGTGTTGTCAGTCAAAAGCTATGAACTTGAGAAAATTGTCTGATTATCGAAAAATGGCGAAACACCCTCCAAAAGTCTTTAGGAATGGTATTGTCTTGAGGGGGGGGAATTTTCCATGGAAGAGGGGAAGGGTATTTTTACATGAAAACAACTTCAACCGTGGCCCGCAATCAGAAATTAAATTATAAAAAAGTTTATTCAACTGAAAGTAGGGAGCAACATCAAAACTTAAACGGGGAGAAATAGAAGTCGTTTCCAAAGATTTAGGATTCATTAACTTTAGTATGTAAGTCGTCATTTTGTGTGTGTGTCGTCTCTGTGTGTGTGTCCTCTCTCTGTGTGTGTATTGTCTCTGCGCGTGTGTCGTCTCTATGTGTGTTTCGTCTCTGTGTGTGTCTCATCTCTGTGTGTGTGTGTGTCGTCTGTGTGTGTGTGTCGTCTCTGTGCGTGTGTTTTCTCTCTCTGTGTGTGTGTGTGCACGCGTCGTCTCTGTGCTTGTGTGTCCTCTTTGTGCATGTGTCGTCGCTATGTGTGTGTCGTCTCTGTGTGTGTATCGTCTCTGTGCATGTGTCCTCGCTATGTGTCTGTCGTCTCTGTGTGTGTGTATCAGCATAAATTCCACGTGCATCAGCATTTGTTTAATGTGTATCAGCATTTATTTCATGCCCCCCTCCGGCACGCCGGAGGGGGACATTAAATAGTGGAATTTATGCTGATACACACACACACACAGACGACACACACATAGCAAGGATACATGCACAGAGACGATACACACACAGAGACGACACACACACACACACACACAAACACACACACAGAGAAAGAGAGACGCCACACACATAGCGACAACACATGCACAGAGAGGACACACACACAGAGACGACGCACACACACACACACAGAGAAGACACATGCACAGAGACGACACATACACACACAGAGACCACACACACACACACAGAGATGAGACACACACAGAGACGAAACACACATAGAGACGACACACGCGCAGACAATACACACACAGACAGAGGACACACACACAGAGACGACATACACACAAAGTGACGACTTACACACTAAAGTTAATGAATCCTAAATCTTTGGAAACAGCCTCTATTTCTCCGTGTTTAAGTTTTGATGTTGCTCCCTACTTTCAGTTGAATAAACTTTTTTATAATTTGATTTCTGATTGCGGGCCACGGTTGAAGTTGTTTTCATGTAAAAATACCCTTCCCCTCTTCCATGGAAAATTCCCCCCCTCAAGACAATACCATTCCTGTCGACTTTTGGAGGGTGTTTCCCCATTTTTCGATACTCAGGCAATTTTCTCAAGCTCATAGCTTTTGACTGACAACACTAAAGTTAATGAATTCTAAATCTTTGGAAACAGCCTCTATTTCTGACCGTTTAAGTTTTGATGTTGCTCCTTGTTTTCAGTTGAAGAAACTTTTTATAATTTAATTTCTGATTGCGAGCCATGGTTGAAGTTGTTTTCATGTAAAAATACCCTTCCCCTCTTCCATGGAAAATTCCCCCCCTCAAAACAATACCATTCCTGTCGACTTTTGGAGGGTGTTTCCCCATTTTTCGATAATCAGACAATTTTCTCAAGTTCATAGCTTTTGACTGGCAACACTAAAGTTAATGAATCCTAAATCTTTGGAAACAACTTCTATTTCTGTCCGTTTAAGTTTTGATGTTGTTCCTTACTTTCAGTTGAAGAAATTTTTTTATAATTTAATTTCTGATTGCGGATCACGGTTGAAGTTGTTTTCATGTAAAAATACCCTTCCCCTCTTCCATGGAAAATTCCCCCCCCCCTTCAAGACAATACCATTCCTGTCGACTTTTGGAGGGTGTTTCCCCATTTTTCGATGCGCAGGCAATTCTCTCAAGCTCATAGCTTTTGACTGACAACACTAAAGTTAATGAATTCTAAATCTTTGGAAACAGCCTCTATTTCTGCCCGTTTAAGTTTTGATAAAAAAATAGCGCACGCTATGCTGAATGTGCTTTCAAAAACCCAACTGGTCGAAAACATGTTTGTTATCGTTAATCATTTCCAAAGGTGTAAGAAAATTATGGAAAATACAATTCTCTGGTTCAAATCCTAAACTTTAGTCTATTTTCGGATCGAAAAATAAAACTATTTCTATAAAATCTGAGCTAATAAGGGTTTTTGGCCGTAAACTCTATGTTCTTGTAAGAAAATCATGGAAAATACAATTCTCTGGTTCAAATCTGAAACTTCAGTCTATTTTCGGATCGAAAAATAAAACTATTTCTATAAAATCTGAGCTAATAAGGGTTTTTGGCCGTAAACTCTAGTTTTTGTAAGAAAATTATGGAAAATAGAATTCTCTGGTTCAAATCTAAAACTTTAGTCTATTTTCAGATTGAAAAATAAAACTATTTCTATAAAATCTGAGCTAATAAGGGTTTTTGGCCGTAAACTCTAGTTTTTGTAAGAAAATTATGGAAAATACAATTCTCTGGTTCAAATCTGAAACTGTAGTCTATTTTTGGCTCGAAAAACAGTCTGCTTGAAAAACGAACGTTCGATATGCTAGCTTACTCTAAAAATTATGAACACATAACAATGTAATGCATAATATATTTGTAATGAAATAATTTCATTTAGAATATTAATACAAAAATATATATTATTATACATTATTAATATCAATGAACAAATTTGGACATTTTGAATCTGTTCCATAAAATGGTTCACCATGTTCTCTCTTGATACTGTAGCTATTGTCTTCTCTTAGTTCGTAATCAGTAGAATAATCATTATTCCATTTAGACTCGTACACAATTTTTATAGGTGTGTCATCGACAGGCTCAATATGCTTTTCGTCTTTGGTATTATTTGATTCATCAGTAACGTTTGCTGGTGCTTTGTCTTTCATTGTTTCATCTTTATATTCCGTAGTGATATTTTCTGACAATGCCATTTTTATTTTTCTGACAATTTCACTGTCTATTAACAGATTATTTTTACACAGGTAAAGGTTTCGGCACGTAAACAAGATATGGTTTACGATATTTGTAGCAGAGTAGGCCTTTCTTTTATTAGCCTTCCGTTGAATGCTAATACCAGAAAGCTGATGATTGGATGTATCCGTAGGTAATGTGTTACCTGCAGCAGTAGCAAGGAGTTGTCCTCTATCATCAACAATTATTTTTATTTTAGCATTCTCTTTGAGCGTAATCATCTCTGGAAATGATAATTTCGCATATTCTAGCATTTGTATAATAGAAATTCTCAGGTGCTCCAAAGAAATCTAAACTCTCACTGTCATAACAACGCACGCATACGTTTCCGATAGTGCTACTACTTGTACTTGTTTCATAGTTTAAATACTTCTCCTTGTCGGCATTCAATGCTACAATAACCTTGTTATGTGAACGCACTCTATTAAAATGTTCCATCTTCACTTTTTTTTAAAGATATGACTTATGTGTTTATCGTTCCACTGCGTAAAAAATACTGATTTAATACAAGCAATAGACTAGGTAGTGTCGATAACGGGTCATAGAATACCAGTGGGAAAGCCACATCATGTCTCTGACCAATCATAGAGCACAATTGTTAGAACCGTAAGCATATTTTGAAATTTTAAGATACGTACAAAAAGAAAAAAATAAATAAAGTTGAAAAATTGGAAGTTTAAAAAAAAGTTTGTTTTTATGAAAAAAAAATATTGAATTATTAGTTCAGGTTTTACGGATATAGTTTTATTTATCAAACCAAAAATAGACTTAAGTTTCACACCTGTACCAGAGAATTTTATTTTCCATAATTTTCTTACAAAAAAAACTAGAGTTTACGGTCAAAACCCTTATTAGCTCAGATTTTACGGAAATAGTTTATTTTTATAGGTTTCAGACAGCATACGCCTATGAGAGACTAAAACCCATCCCCCCAAAACACTTTTCAGCCATTTCATGTTAAAAATGCGGGGGGCTGGGCACGGTTAAAGTTGTTTTCACGTAAAAATACCCTCCCCTCTTTCTTGGAAAATTTCCCCCTCAAGACAATCCCATTCCTGATGACTTTTGGAGGTTGTTTCTTCATTTTTCGATAATCAGGCAATTTTCTCAAACTCATAGCTTTTGACTGGAAACACTAAAGTTAATGAATCCTAAATCTTTGGAAGCAGCCTCTATTTCTGCCCGTTTAAGTTTTGATGTTGCTCCTTACTTTCAGTTGAAGAAACTTTTTTATAATTTAATTTCTGATCGCGGGGAGCTGGGCGCGGTTGAAGTTGTTTTCACGTAAAAATACCCTCCCCCTCTTCCATGGAAAATTCTCCCCTCAAGACAATCCCATTCCTGTCGACTTTTGGAGGGTGTTTCTCCATTTTTCGATAATCAGGCAATTTTCTCAAGCTCATAGCTTTTGACTGGAAACACTAAAGTTAATGAATCCTAAATCTTTGGAAACAGCCTCTATTTCTGCCCGTTTGAGTTTTTATGTTGTTCCTTACTTTCAGTTGAAGAAACTTTTTATAATTCAATTTCTGATCGCGGGGGCTGGGCACGGTTGAAGTTGTTTCCGGTCCATTCTTGGTACACAAAACCTTGGGATTTTCACGATCCGTCTTATAAACTAATGTAGTTCACCTATTTTTACCTTTTTAAGCCCCCCCCAAGAAAAAAAAATTTCCCTCGCACGTGCCTGGTGATGTCAAACCTACACTACAATTCACAAATTCATTACCCCTTTTTTTTCAAATGCCAATCAAACAATTCTGATTGTAGCATCCAATTTTTTAAATAACAAAGCCCGTCTTAAAATATTCTAGCGATATCCATTCGTGTATGTAGGGGAGGCTACCTCCGGTCCATTCTTGGTACACAAAACCTTGGGATTTTCACGATCCGTCTTATAAACTAATATAGTTCACCCATTTTTACCTTTTTAAGCCCCTCCCCCCCCACCAACAAAAAAAAATTTCCCTCGCACGTGCCTGGTGATGTCAAACCTACACTACAATTCACAAATTCATTACCCCTTTTTTTGCAAATGCCAATCAAACAATTCTGATTGTAGCATCCAATTTTTTAAATAACAAAGCCCGTCTTAAAATATTCTAGCGATATCCATTCGTGTATGTAGGGGAGACTATCTCCGGTTCATTCTTGGTGCACAAAACCTTGGGATTTTCACGATCCGTCTTATAAACTAATGTAGTTCACCCATTTTTACCTTTTTAAGCTCCCCCACCAACAAAAAATTTCCCTCGCACGTGCCTGGTGATGTCAAACCTACACTCCAATTCACAAATTTATTACCCCTTTTTTGCAAATGCCAATCAAACAATTCTGATTGTTGCGTCCAATTTTTTAAATAACAAAGCCCGTCTTAAAATATTCTAGCGATATCCATTCGTGTATGTAGGGGAGGCTACCTCCGGTCCATTCTTGGTACACAAAACCTTGGGATTTTCACGATCCGTCTTATAAACTAATATAGTTCACCCATTTTTACCTTTTTAAGCTCCCCCACCAACAAAAAATTTCCCTCGACGTGCCTGGTGATGTCAAACCTACACTCCAATTCACAAATTTATTACCCCTTTTTTGCAAATGCCAATCAAACAATTCTGATTGTAGCGTCCAATTTTTTAAATAACAAAGCCCGTCTTAAAATATTCTAGCGATATCCATTCGTGTATGTAGGGGAGGCTACCTCCGGTCCCTTCTTGGTATATAAAACCTTGGGATTTTTACGATCCGTCTTATAAACTAATGTAGCTCACCCATTTTTGCCTTTTTAAGCCCCCCCCCCACCAACAAAAAATTTCTCCCGCACGTGCCTGATGATGTCAAACCTACGCTCCAATTCACAAATTCATTACCCATTTTTTTGCAAATACCAATCAAACAATTCTGATTGTAGCATCTAATTTTTTAAATAACAAAGCCCGTCTTAAAATATTCTAGTGATATCCATTCGTGTATGTAGGGGAGGCTACCTCCGGTCCATTCTTGGTACACGAAACCTTGGGATTTTCAGGATCCGTCTTATGAACTAATGTAGTTCCTCCATTTTTGCCTTTTTAAGCCCCCTCCCCCACCAAAAAAATTTCCCTCGCACGTGCCTGGTGATGTAAAACCTACACTCCAATTCACAAATTCATAACCCCTTTTTTGCAAATGCCAATCATGGAATTCTGATTGTAGCGTCCAATTTTTTAAATAACAAAGCCTGTCTTAAAATATTCTAGCGATATCCATTCGTATATGTATGGGGAGGCTACCTCCGGTCCATTCTTGGTTCACAAAATCTTGCGACTTTCACGATCCGTCTTATAAACTAATGTAGTTCACCCATTTTTACCTTTTTAAGCCCTCCCCCCGCCCACCAACAAAAAATTTCTCTCGCACGTGCCTGGTGATGTTAAACCTACACTCCAATTCACAAATTCATTACCCCTTTTGCGCAAATGCCAATCAAACAATTCTGATTGTAGCATCCAATTTTTTAAATAACAAAGCCCGTCTTAAAATATTCTAGCGATATCCATTCGTGTATGTATGTATGGGGAGGCTACCTCCGGTCCATTTTTGGTACACAAAATCTTGGGATTTTCACGATCTGTCTTATAAACTAATATAGTTCACCCATTTTTACCTTTTTAAGCCCCCCCCCCCACCAACAAAAAATTTCCCTTGCACGTGCCTGGTGATGTCAAACCTACACTCCAATTCACAAATTCATTACCCCTTTTTTGCAAATGCCAATCAAAGAATTCTGATTGTAGCGTCCAATTTTTTAAATAACAAAGCCCGTCTTAAAATATTCTAGCGATATTCATTCGTGTATGTAGGGGAGGCTACCCCCGGTCCATTCTTGGTACACAAAACCTTGGGATTTTCACGATCCGTCTTATAAACTAATATAGTTCACCCATTTTTACCTTTTTAAGCCCCCCCACCAAAAAAAAATTTCCCTCGCACGTGCCTGGTGATGTCAAACCTACACTCCAATTCACAAATTCATTACCCCTTTTTTTGCAAATACCAATCAAACAATTCTGATTGTAGTATCCAATTTTTTAAATAACAAAGCCTACACACATGTACACACTGTGCTTTCAAAAGCCCATCTGATTGAAAACATGTTTAAAGGTGCCAACGAACGTAATCTCCTCAAAACTTAATTTTTTGGCAATTTTCACGTCAAACTGTGTGAGGGAGGACTGACTCTCTTTGAAAAGGTGTAGAGCTGCCATAGAAGTATTACCTATATGCATGGGGATACTCACTCTCTTTGAAAAGGTGTAGAGCTTCTATAGAATAACATGGTAATTCGTATAGCTTCCATAGAAATGGTAGGTACTACTCTACTAATGAACACAAATATATGACGCCGTCATTCAGCCAGAGAGGGAGGGGGGCTAGCGCTCCCTTTCCCCCCACCCCTCTTATGGGGACCCATGACAAGAATCAAATTTTTATGTTGATTTCAAATATATAAGTTTCATCAAGTTCAGTCTTGCCCATCAAAACTTACGCGCCTTAGAAATTTTGCTTTATTTTCGAAAAAAGGGGGAAACCCCCCTAAAAGTCATAGAACTTTTATGAATATCTCACCATCAGATTCAGCGTATCAGAGAACCTTACTGTAGAGGTTTCAAGCTCCTATCTGCAAAAATGTGGAATTTTGTATTTTTTGCCAGAAGAAAGATCACGGATGTGTTTATTTGTTGTTGTTTTTCCCCAGGGGTGATGGTGTCGAACCGGTGGTCCTAGAATATCATGGGAGAGAACTCATTCTAACAGAAATTAAAATCTCTAGTGCCCTTTTCAACCAAATCAAATGGAGGGCAACTAGACCCCCTCCAACGCTCCTTTTTTCCCAAAGTCACCCGATCATAATTTTGAGATAGCCATTTTGTTTAGCATGATCGAAAAATACAATAACTACGTCTTTGAGGATGACTTAATCCCCCAAAGTCCCAGGGGAAGGTCTGCAAGTTAAGAACTTTGCCCAATGTTTACATATAGCATTGGTTATTGGGAAGTATACAGAAGTTTTCAGGGGGATTTTATCTGGTAGTTGGGAGAGAGGGTGGGGGGGGGGTCGGGATAGTTACGTGGGGGTATTTTTCTATGGAAGAAGTTTTCATGGGGGAAGAGATATTTCTATGAAAGGGGCGCCAGATTTCGCCAGTATTATCTAAAAAACGATCAGAATGATTGGGTTCGCCCCCTAGTCATTACCTCACTCTTTACGCTAAAGTTTTTTTTTTGTACTTTCATCAGAGCTATGTATTCTAGTTAACGGCCTTTGTGATTAAGGGGTCTTTCTTAAAGAATTGGAACAAAATTTGAGGTTAATCAGAAAGAGCGAGGTATTGACTAGGGGGCGAACCCCTTAATGTACGTAATAAAAATATAAGAATATAGAAGTTCGTTACGTAAGCTAATTCGTAAGTTATGTCAGAACAAAAGTTTGAAAAAACCATTTAGCCAAAAAATGTAAAATTAATATGCAAATTCACTTTAATTATTCATGTACGGTGAGCCAAAATCAAAGCTGCATTAATTCAAAAAAGTTCCGAAATTAAGTTAAAAAAAAGTTTTTTTTAACTGAAAGTAAGTAGCGAAGTTAAAACTTAAAATCATTTAATCATTCATAAACAATTCTGAAGAAAACCAATTTCCACTGATTATTGACATTAAATTATTAAGAAGGCTATTATTTCTTTGAAATACACATTTACATTATAATTTTCATGTTTTTTATTTTACATTGATAAAGAATTTAAACACAGATTCAACTAGCTATTTTTTGTTCGGCATAGTTGAAAGGTCCACTACCTCAGTCAAACTAAGAGATTACATTTTGACAATGTTTGACAATTTACTACATTTTAAGGTTTTCTTTAGTTTCTAGCTATTTTTTTGTTCGGCAGAGTTGAAAGGTCCAATAGCACAGTCAAACTAAGAGATTACATTTTGACATTGTTTGACAACTTGCTACATTTTAAGGTTTTCTTTAGTTTCAAAATGTTTTTCGTCAGTCACCCACATTTAATCATTCATAAACAATACTGAAGAAAACCAATTTCTGCTGATTATCGACATTCAATTATTAAGAAGGCTTTTATTTCTTTGAAATACACAGTTACATTTTAATTTTCATTTTTTTTGTCTAGGTTACGCGCGCGCGTGTAACCTAGACTAGATTAACCTTAAAAATGAATAAAACCCAACTTTATTAGAAAAATAGGCATAAAATTAACCTTAAAATGAATAAAACCCAGTATAATGCTTCCCATTAATAGATATAACAATAGGTAAATTTTATATCTTAGGGACAATTCCCCGGGGATTGTAGGGGGGTCATTTTATATCTAAAGGCATAGTTATTGGGCCTTTCTTAACTATAACTAAACTTAACTTCAACTCTAACTAAAACTCTAAGCTAAGAATCTAGGCTAAAACTCTAAGCTAAGACTCTAGGCAAAAAATCTAAACTCTTAACTATTACTAAACTTCAACTCTAACTAAAACTCTGAGCTAAGTCTCTAAGCTAAAACTCTAAACTTTTAACTAAAACTAAACTAAACTTCAACTCTAGCTAAAACTCTAAGTTTAGACTCTAAGCTAAAAAACTCTAAACTCTTAAGTAAAACTAAACTAAACTAGAACTCTAACAAAAGCCTCTAAGCTATGACTCCAAGCTAAAACTCTAAACTCTTAACTAAAATTAAAGTAAACTTCAACTCTAACTAAAACTTTAAGCTAAGACTCTAAGGTAAGACTCCAAACTCTTAACTATAACTAAACTAAACTAGAACTCTAACAAAAACTCTAAGCTAAGACTCTAAGCTAAAAACTCTAAACTCTTAACTATAACTAAACTAAACTTCAACTCTAACTAAAACTCTAAGCTAAGACTCTAAGGTAAAACTCTAAACTCTTAACTAAAACTAAACTAAACAAAAACTTAAACAAAAACTCTAAGCTAAGACCTCCAAGCTAAAACTATAAACTAAAACTAAGCTAAAGTAGAACTCTAACTAAAACTCTAAGCTAAGACTCTAAGCTAAAACTCTAAACTCTTAACTAAAACTAAAGTAAACTTCAACTCTGACTAAAACTCTAAGCTAAGACTCTAAGCTAAAACTCTAAACTCTTAACTATAACTAAACTAAACTAGAACTCTAACGAAAACTCTAAGCTAAGACTCTAAGCTAAAACTCTAAACTCTTAACTATAACTAAACTAAACTTCAACTCTAACTAAAACTCTAAGCTAAGACTCTAGGCTAAGACTCTAAACTCTTAACTATAACTAAACTAAACTAAACTAGAACTCTAACAAAAACTCTAAGCTAAGACTCTAAGCTAAAAACTCTAAACTCTTAACTATAACTAAACTAAACTTCAACTCTAACTAGAACTCTAAGATAAGACTCTAAGGTAAAACTCTATGCCAATGGGTTAAAGAAAAAACCGGAAAAATATTAGATAATTTCTAAGTCTAAAAAAATTCAGTCCAAAAAAACTTTAAAAATAAATAAAAAACGGAGGGAGGAAGGGGGCGGGGGTCTTTGGAGGCCATTTGGGGGCCTGGGGGGCATTTGGGGATCTGGGGGCTCGGGGGGTCCCTTTTGGGGCCAAGCGGCACTTGGGGGCCCTTTGAGGCCCAGGGACCCTTTGGGCGTCCAGGGGGGCCGGGGGCCCTTTGGGGGTCCGGGGGGATGGGGCTCTTTGGGGTCCATTGGGGTTGGGGGGATTGGGGCCCTTTGGGGTCGGGGTAGGGGACCGGGGCCCTTTGGGGGCCTGGGGGGGGGGGTCCTTTGGGGTTGGGGGTTTGGGGCCCTTTGGGGTTGGGGTAGTGGTCATCACAACACTGTTCAAATGGAACATGTGTATTGTAACGACCACAGAGTTTCACTCCAAATCATCTTCTAAAATGTCTCAAACGGTTTCGCCCAAATAATCCCCTAAAATTAATCTCTGCGTGTTCCTTTTGTTTTGGCATCCCTGCGCTGTCACATTTGAAATTCCTAGGAAACCCTTTCCCGCGTTAATCTCTTCATCTCTAAGATGTTCCTAGCTACACTATTATGGTTTCAATAGAATATCAAATTACCACTCTGACCTAAAGATCGGAGAAGCCAAATTTAAAAATAGAATATTAATTTATCTCTGTCACGTAAGATCAGAGAAGCCATATTTAAAAATTGAATTCCTATCTCTTTAGAATCCCGTATGATTCCTAGGAAACAAGTGATGTCATTTCTAATTCCCCTTTCGTAGATCAATAGTTCCCCTCGATTATGCAAACCAATTTCTCAGAAATTCTGTCCTCTCATTTTATGTAATCAATTTCTCGGAAATCCTCTCCCCACCGATTACGTAGATCAAGTTCTCGGAAATCCGCTTCCCCCTCCTTTCCTAGATCAATACATCTCTCCCCCGTTAATGCGCATGTGTGAACTTCAACCCAGTGTCATTACATCTAGACGAACAACAACAAATTAAATGACCTTGAAAGAGGTGTCATTGACCCCATTAGAATCAATAAACCATGAAAATACATCAAAGTGAGAAAAATCCTGTTTTTTCATTCTCAGTGACAAAAACCATAAAAACATACATAAATTATGTGTAAGTTGGAACTCATGATAGCTCCCTACTGGGGTTACGGTAGATTCCTAAAAAGTAAATTTTAATAGACAAACTGCTTACTCTTCACGAGGTTTCAGATAAATTTTGAAAGAGGTAGGGGGAGTAGGAATTAATTAAATTGTTTTGCTATACAGCAAAAATGTAACATTCCCATTTCTACCAGCAGAGAAGTGGATAGCAAGGAAGGTAATCATCAGCCCTGCCAGAAAATTTCTTTGGGGTGGCAAATACTGCAAGGAACTTTTTTCAGCAATTTTAAATGGTGTTATTTTCTTTTTCTAGTTCTGTGAAGCACTTCAATGTATTAAAACAAATCTATGTAATGTATTTACCGATAAGAAAATCCTATTTTAGAGGTTGTGGTGGCTTCAATTACGTAGCAAATCAAAATTCTCACAAGGACTTCTTACCAAAATTACTATTCATCGCCATTTTTTTAAGTAGCCTATTCAGATTTCAAGAAGGCCAAGAATGGAAAAAAATTGTGCCCTTGGAGAAGAACGATTCTTCTAATTTATCATCTTTCATAATGCATGTTTTTGCTGAATACTTATAATTACTCAAATGTTTTCCTAAACCTAACTCTGTTGGGATACTTTCAACTGTAGAATGCTTGTGTATCTCTATTTTTCACATTTTTTGGACAAAGTCAAATTGGAAGCAAGTTTAAAAATTCAATATGTAAATTTTCAAAGTGTAATAAGAATTTTGCTGGTAAAGTGTTTAGGTTAAGTGTTTAGTGTAAATTTCCGATTTAGACCCTTACTATTTTGTGACAAAACCAGGTTCGAATATTTGTCCCTTTCCTAATGACAAATCCTGTGTAAACAATCAAAAAATTGCATAATCTATAAATTGTCAAATAATTTGCCCTAAATAACATGGGCACCGGCAGGGGGGCCATGCCCCCCCCCCCTGGAAATTTGGTACTATAAAGTGATTATAAGGAAACCAAAGGAAAGAGAGCAGAATAGAGGAGCTATTGAAGTTCGTTCCTGATGAAGCAAAGCCCTTGCGATCAACTCGCCGAAGTAAGTAGAAATGACCCTATTGATCGTGACAGAACAAAGTTCCGTTCTCAAAAGAACGTATCTCGTGACGGGGCGCCATATGTGGGCATAGAGTCCCTAGAGAGAAAACCTGTGCTGTCAGTCCGACGGGGCGCATATATGGGCATGGAATCCCCAGGGAGAACACGTTTCCGAGAAATTGATTACGTAACCTAACCTAACCTCATGAGCTCGTGACGGGGCACCATATATGGGCATGGAATCCCCAGGAAGAATATGCGTAATCGAAAGGGAAGTGAATTTCTGAGAAATTGATTTGTTGGAGTTCGTCCAGGAGAATTGTCTCCGGGCGAAGTTTATTAATGTCTTTGGTGTTCGTCCAGGAGAATTGTTTCCGGGCGCAGTTTATTAATGTCTGACGGATGATGTCAAGGTTGATTGATTTGTTGGTGTTCATCCAGGAGAATTGTTTCCGGGCGAATGTTTTGACCCTAGAGATGTAGAGATTAACACGGGAAAGCGTTTCCTAGGAATTTCAAATGTGACAGCGCAGGGATGTCAAAACAAAAGGAACATGCAGAAATTACGTTTAGAGATTATTTGGGTGAAACCGTTTTAGCCATTTTAGGGAATTTTTTGGGCGAAACAGTTAGAAACATTTTAAAAGATGATTTTAGAAGAGGATTTAGAAGAGGATTTGAGGGTGAAACTCTGTGGTCGTTATAATACACAAGTTCCATTTGAACAGTGTCGTGAGATCCCCTACCCCAACCCCAAAGGACCCTATACCCCAACATCAAAAGACCCCCATACCCCAACCCAAAGGACCCCCCCCCCATCCCCAAAGGCCCCCCGGGCCCCCAAAGGTCCCCCGGCGCCCCAAAGGCCCTGAGCCCCATTTTTAATATTTTTTAATTTACGCATTTTGGGACACAAAAGGGCCACGCCCCCCAACTTTTGACTCCCCCTCACAACATTAGTGTTTTGTCATGGTTTACCATGTCACAGTTACATTCTCTTGATTTTTTAAAGTTCATTTTGGATTTCTTTCATTGAAATGCAAGAGTTGGAATATTTCAGTAGTGTTTTTTCATGGCTTACCTTGTCACAGTTACATTCTCTTGATATTCAAAGTTCATTGTGGATTTCTTTCATTGAAATGCAAGAGTTGGATTATTTCAGTAGTGTTTTGTCATGGTTTATCTTGTCGCAGTTACATTCTCTTGATTTTCAACGTTCATTGCGGATTTCTTTCATTGAAATGCAAGAGTTGGAATATTTCAGTAGTGTTTTGTTGTAGTATACCTTGACGCAGTTACATTTTCTTGATTTTTCAAAGTTCACTTTGAATTTCATTCGTTGAAATGCAAGTGTTGGAATATTTCAGTAGTGTTTTGTTGTGGTTTACCTTGTCACAGTTACATTCTCTTGATTTTTCAAAGTACATTTTGAATTTCTTTCATTGAAATGCATGAGTTGGAACATTTCAGCAGTGTTTTGTCGTTGTTTAGCTTGTCACAGTTACATTCTTGTGATTTTTCAAAGTTCATTTTGAATTTTTTTCGTTGAAATGCAAGAGTTGGAATATTTCAGTAGTGTTTTGTTGTGGTTTATCGTGTCACAGTTACATTCTCTTGATGTTTCAAAGTTCATTTTGATTTTTTTCATTGAAATGCAAGAGTTGGATTGTTTCAGCTGTGTTTTATCGTGGTTTACCTTGTCATAGCTACATTCTCGTGATTTTTCAAAGTTCATTTTGGATCTCTTTCGTTGAAATGCAAGAGTTGGAATAATTCAGTAGTTTTTTGTCGTGGTTTACCCTGTCACACTTTCATTCTCTTGATTTTTCTAAGTTCATTTGAATTTCTTTCATTGAAATGCAAGAGTTGGATTATTTCAGTAGTGTTTCGTCGTCGTTTACCATTTCACAGTTACATTCTCTTGATTTTTCAAAGTTCAATTTGGATTTCTTTAGTATAAATGCAAGAGTTGGAATATTTCAGTAGTGTTTTGTCATAATATACCTTGTCATAGTTACATTCTCTTAATTTTTCAAAGTTCATTTTCGATTTCTTTCGTTGAAAGGCATGAGTTGGAATATTTCAGTAGTGTTTTGTTGTGGTTTACCTTGTCACAGTTAAATTCTCTTAATTTTTCAAAGTTCATTTGAATTTCTTTCATTGAAATGCAAGAGTTGGATTATTTCAGTAGTGTTTCGTCGTCGTTTACCATTTCACAGTTACATTCTCTTGATTTTTCAAAGTTCATTTTGATTTTATTTCATTGAAATGCAAGAGTTGGAATATTTCAATAGTGTTTTGTCATGATTTACCTTGTCGCAGTTACATTTTCTTGATTTTTCAAAGGTCACTTTGAATTTCATTAGTTGAAATGCAAGAGTTGGATTATTTCAGTAGTGTTTTGTTCTGGTTTACCTTGTCACAGTTACATTCTCTTGATTTTTCAAAGTTCATTTTGAATTTCTTTCATTGAAATGCAAGAGTTGGAATATTTCAGTAGTGTTTTGTTGTGGTTTACCTTGTCACAGTTACATTCTCTTGATTTTTCAAAGTTCATATTAAATTTCATTCCTTGAAATGCAAGAGTTGTAATATTTCGGTAGTGTTTTGTTGTGGTTTACCTTGTCACAGTTACATTCTCTTGATTTTTCAAAGTTCATTTTGAATTTCTTTCATTGAAATGCAAGAGTTGGAATATTTCAGTAGTGTTTTGTCGTGGTTTACCTTGTCACAGTTACATTCTCTTGATTTTTCAAATTTCATTTTGAATTTATTTCATTGAAATACAAGAGTTGGAATATTTCAAAAGTGTTTTGTCGTCGTTTACCTTGTCATAGTTACATTCTCTTGATTTTTCAAAGTTCATTTTGGATTTCTTACGTGAAATGCAAGAGTTGGATTATTTCAGTAGTGTTTTGTCGTGGTTTACCTTGTCACAGTTACATTCTCTTGATTTTTCAAAGTTCATTTTGGATTTCTTTCGTTGAAATGCAAGAGTTGGAATAATTCCGTAGTGTTTTGTTGTGGTTTACCCTGTCACACTTTCATTCTCTTGATTTTTCAAAGCTCATTTGAATTTCTTTCATTGAAATGCAAGAGTTGGATTATTTCAGTAGTTTTTTGTCGTGGTTTACCTTGTCACAGTTACATTCTCTTGACTTTTCAAAGTTCAGTGTCGATTTCTTTCATTGAAATGCAAGGGTTGGAATATTTCAGTAGTATTTTGACATGATTTACCTTGTCACAGTTACATTCTCTTAATTTTTCAAAGTTCATTTTGAATTTCTATCGTTGAAATGCAAGAGCTTGAATATTTCAGTAGTGTTTTGTTGGGGTTTTCCTTGTCACAGTTACATTTTCATGATTTTTCAAAGTTCATTTTGAATTTCTTTCATTGAAATGCAAGAGTTGGATTATTTCAGTAGTGTTTTGTCGTGGTTTACCTTGTCACAGTTACTCTAAGAGATGTAAAAAAAGTTAAAAAAAGTAAAAAAAAGTAAAAAAAAAAGTTAAAAAAATTGGTCACTACAAACATTATTTTTCTAATAGTAAAAGTTGCGACACACATATCTATACCATTCCTGTTTTGAAGTTGGAAAATATTAAATATGAATTTTTTTTGTTTTATGTGTTTCATGACATTCTAAGAGAAGTAAAAAAAACAAAAAAAAAATAATGTTGGGGGAGTGGGGTTGGAGGGAGTGGGGGTTGGAAGGGAGAGGTTGGAGGGGGGATGGGTTGGAGGGAATGTTGAGGGATAGGGTTGAGGGATAGGGGTAGGATTTGGGGCCCAAGTATCAGAAGAAATTGTTTGTCTAGTATGCATCTCAAATCATCGTGGTATGCATATTCTCATGATGATGCCATAAAAATGCCCCGAAACAGGTCACTTTTAACACCTATCAAAAATCCAATTGATAAATCGAATGTGCTTGAACTTGTTCCAGTTCAATGGAATTAACCTGTTACGATATTGTGACGCTTAACATCAGTTGGGCAATGTCCCAGAAACAATTCATTGGATGTATTTCTAAAATCATAATATATTCAATGGCTTGTTGGTTCAGTCGATTAACGTGTCGTTCTTTTACCATAGGAAATAAAGAATTTCACAATTTCATACAAAGGAAACGAATCACTACCATGAAAACATCACGCACTTTGAACAGAGATCAACACGAATTTTTCACGGTAGTTGAATTCGGTCATTACACTGTCTGCTTGTATGGCGGGTGTACTGTGCGCTTGAAAGCATTATAGATATATGGTGGGACTGTTCGCTTGTAATAAAAAAATTAATTAATGTAATTATGTAAATTAATTAATAATAAATTAATTTATGTAAATTAATTAAACAAATTAACTTACAGAAAGAATTTCACAATTTCATACAAAGGAAACGAATCACTACCATGAAAACATCACGCACTTTGAACAGAGATCAACACGAATTTTCACGGTATTTGAATCCGGTCATTCCACTGAGTGCTTGTATTGGTGGGTGTACTGTGCGCTTGAAAGCATTATAGGTATATGGTGGGACTGTGCGCTTGTAATAAAAAAAATAATTAATGTAATTATGTAAATTAATTAATAATAAATTAATTTATGTAAATTAATTAAACAAATTAAATTACAGAAAGAATTTCACAATTTCATACAAAGGAAGCGAATCACTACCATGAAAACATCACGCACTTTGAACAGAGATCAGCACGAATTTTCACGGTAGTTAAATTC
Organism: Artemia sinica; assembly: GCA_027921565.1. Taxonomy (NCBI): domain Eukaryota; kingdom Metazoa; phylum Arthropoda; class Branchiopoda; order Anostraca; family Artemiidae; genus Artemia; species Artemia sinica. Next base: position 35,128,811 of record CM051274.1, on the reverse strand, counting down.
CGGTCATTACACTGTCTGCTTGTATGTCAAGAGACACTCTGCTCGGAATCATTATAGCTATATGGTGAGACACCCCCGTTGAATAGATTGTAGCTATATGGTGAGACACCCCCGTTGAATAGATTGTACCATTACTACTTACTATATGTAAACAATGGGCAAAGTTTATGACTTGCAGCCCTTTCCCCGGGAACTCTGGGGATTTTGTCATCCACAAAGACAATTAATCAGATTTTCGACAATGTTGAACAAAATGGCTATCTCAAAATTTTGGTTGGGTGACTTCGGGAAAAAATGAGCGTAGGAGCGGGCAAAGTCGCCCTCCAATTTTTTGGTCACTTAAAAAGGGCACTAGAACTTTTAATTTCCGTGTGAATGAGCCTTCTCACGATATTCTAGGACCATTGGATCGATACGATCACCCCTGGGAAAATAAAAAAAAATAAATAAACGCGCATCCGTGATCTCTCTTCTGGCAAAAAAAAAACAAAATTCTACATTTTTGAAGAGAGGAGCTTGAAACTTCGATAGTAGGGTTCTGTGATGCGATAAATCTGATGGTGTGATTTTCATTAAAGTTCTATGACTTTTAGGGGTTGTTTCCCCCTTTTTTCAAAAATAATGCAAATTTTCTCAGGCGCGTAACTTTTGATTGGTAAGACTAAACTTGATGAAACTTATATATTTGAAATCAGCATAAGAATTTGATTCTTTTCACGTATCTATTGGTATCAAAATTTTGTTTTTTAGAGTTCCGGTTACTATTGAGCCGGGTCGCTCCTTACTTACAGTTCGTTACCATGAACTGTTTGATAACAAAAGTATGCGGGCCTAACTATTGATAGCATTAAATCAAAGAATCAGCTTCTTATGGTGATCTCAAATATGTGTTTGCTAATTAATAATTAATGCAGTTATTAGTACACAAGGAAGTTCGAATGATTATAGTAAACAACTTAATAAGGGGTAATTTTGGTAAAAATATGCTGTCAACTTTTGCTTGCATCATGAGCTGACATATGAAGCCACCATAATAAGAAATGTTTCCCCTAAACGGAATGCTGGGAATTTTTCCCCCCTGATCGGATACGTTTTTCTGTTTTTTTCCAAGAGTGATTGTATTTACCTAATTGCCACTTTGAAAAAGATTTAATTTTCTACGGTTATGAAGTATAAAGGTGTCAAATATATTGGCTTTTGGTATTCAAAATTAAATCGGAAATATCTAATAAAAATTTTTATTTGATTTTTTAATCTTAGTTTTAGCGTTTTACTGTGACCAAACTACTTTGATAATGCGTTACTTTTTATAAACACTGAGTAGTCTAAAGGTATTATATATTTTGGTGTTTGATAACCAAATTGAAAACTGTCGATATTGTTAAAAAATATCCGTCCAACGCTTCGACATTGCTCAACAGAACAGACATCTGGGAGTTTATATCTTAGCTTTTGTAGACTATTTTTTTCGTTTGTTGTTTTGTAATTACTTATTTTTTTCATTTTTATATACTTTTACTTTAATTGATATACTTTTTCCATTGCCTTTAGAAAAATATTTGTCTCTAAGCATCATTAAATAAAAAAAAAACAAGATTTTTCAACTGAAAGTAAGGAACAATATTAAAACTTAAAACGAACAGAAATTATTATGTAGGCCTCTATGAGTGAGGTTGCCCCTTCTTCAACACCTCGATCTTCACGCTAAGGTTTTTCGGCACTTTAAAAAAAGTTATGTATTGCTCTAATTAAACGACCTTTGTGTTTCAGAAGTGGTTTTTGAAGAATTGGGAAAAAATTTAAAGAGCGAGGTGTTGAGGAGGGGGCAACTCCCCTCATATACGTTATAATTTCTCCTTACTTACTTGTCAGTTATCATGAACTATTTGATTAACATCTAAATCCAAACAGAGATCATTGGAATATTGATCTTTTTTTTGCGTTACCAAAAGTATTGCATTCATAATTCTTTCCAGTCTCATGAAATGTAATTAAACAAATATAAAAGGTTTTTCAACTCAAGTAAGGAGCAATGTTAAAACTCAAAACAAATTGAAATTACTTTGTTTATGAGGGGGACTGCCCCCTTTTCAATGCCCTGCTCATTCACCGAAAGTTTTTTAGGGCTTTGAAAAATCTTTTTTTTGCCAATTGCATTTTTTCTTTTTTTTAATTTGAACAAAAGTCAAACTTCACAGTAAAGAGTAAGGAGTTAAGAATGAGACAGACTTTTGATCTTTTACATAACTGAAACCATCACAAGCTCTGCAATAGGATTTTCCTATCGATAAATATATTGCATTCATTTGTTTAAATACATTGAAGTAATTCATATAAATAGAACAAGAAAAATAATACCATTTGAAATTGCTGAAAAATAAGTTCCTAGCAGTATTTGCCACCCCGAAGAAATTTACTGGCTGGGCTGATGATGACCTGCCTTGCTTTTTCCCCCCTATGTGCTGGTAGATATGGGAATTTAATATTTTAGCTGTATAGAGAAACATATTAATTAATTCCGACTCCTCTCTACCTCTTTTAACATTTATCTGAAGCCTCATAAAGAGTAAGCAGTTTGCCCATTAATATGTAATTTTTTTAGGAATCTACCCTATCCCCACCTAAAGAATGACTCACCCCCCCCCCCCCGTCACTGTAGCTGATACGCAATTACAGATCACCAAACGTAGCCTAATTTCATTACAAATAAAGTGAATCAACCTGGTTGAATCCAGTACTGCCACCGTTTAGCATTACTTCTTTTGCAACTGGGAATTATGAAATATAGTTATTGGTACTTCTAAATCAATTAACTTCTCATTATTTTAAATTGATTGCAAATTCGTCCTCTTTGGAGTAAAGTCGTAGATTGGTGCCATAAAATGGCAGAAAACTAGACTTTCCTCTGGCCCAACGTGTATGGTCATTTAAAAAAACGGCTTTCAATTTACGTTTGAATGAGCTCCCTCGCTATTGTCTTGGACATTCACTTTGATACAATCACCCCTGGGAAAAAGCAAAACAAACAAACATGCACCGACGATGTTTCTTCTGAAAATAAAAAAGCGAAATTCCATATTTTGAAGATGAGAGCTTGATACCTCTATCGTAGAGTTTTTTGATATGATTTTTCTTATTAAGGGATTTTCAATAAGATCGCTCACATTTCTGGGGGTGTCCCCCCTTTTTTCAAAACTAACCAAATTTTCTCAGATTTTTAGTTGTGGGTGGGTAACAATAAACAGAAATAATTTCATATATTTAGAATCAGCATAAAAAGCCAATACTGTTGGTCTAGCAATTGTCAAGAGAATTCCATTTTTAGTTTTGGTGGATATTGGCTCAAGTCACTTTTTACTTCCAGTTTTTTTATCACAAACTATTTGATAAGATTCTCCTGAGACAATTTTTTTTAACCATTTCATTTTATCTAGTTGAATAGGCTAATAAAAAGAAAGAGGATCTGACAGCTGGATAGTAAGTTTAAATTTAGTTTTTCTTTCGCTGTTCTGTAAATTTTGTAAATGTCTGAATATGAAAGGGATTTAAGCTCAAGGTGGAGAATTGTCCTGTTATGAAAGAGGTACATTTTACATAGCCGGTATAAAATCAAGACGTGGTATCTATGCAGGCAGGATGATTTTTGAGTATATCTACTCTTTCTGTAAACTATTCTAAGGAGTAGGAAATTGCACAAAGACAAGTCTACATCTGTTATAATCTATGGAAGCAATAAATCTTTCTGTAATTTTGGTTTGAACCTGATTTTCTTTTAAGATTAAATACATAATAATTACATATATTATTGATTAGATAAAGTGATCCCTTTGCCAAGAATCCTTGTTGTTTAAAATCTACTGTATTTTGTTTCATTTCGAATGCAATTTAATTGCTCTTTTTATTTAAGTTTTTCACTAAAAGTATTTATAAATAAACTTATTCCTACAAAAATCAATATCCTGAAATATATTCCCTGTCCCCTGACCACCACTGCTAATTTGGCGTCTGCCAACCCCCCCCCCCACCCTGGACAATTTTCTGCCGGTGCCCTTGCTAAATAAGTGTATTCTTTCCTGTCAATGTTTTATCAAACGTCCTTACGTTTTTCTTTAATTGATCCTCCTTCTGTTTTAAATGCCTAGTCTTTTCTCCATTTTACTAAAGGCTAATGCTGAGAGAGAAAGAAAATTCTACATATTTGTCCGCTTTTTACCTTTTTTGCGATTTTGTCCTTTAACATAAGGTGAGAGCTTGAAACCCCGCTATTCAAATTTTGCAAAGTCAAGTTAAGGACCGCCTTCTAAACCCGTTTGCATTCATCGAAAGATAACCGTCCCATTTTTGCACAGTAAAATCATTTCTGCATAGCTAATTTTCGTTTTTCCTACCGTCCAGCCTTAATGCAGCCGGTTCAAACGCTCTAATATGAATAGGTAACACGCCAGAAATTGCTGTTATTACTTCTGACTGTGCACTTCGAAAAGATTTGGATATTGCCATCATCGAAATTATTTGAGCTGATTTTAGTTTTCTCAGAATATGTTTTTTCTTAAGAGCAGCTATCCAAACGAGAACAGCATATAAAATGGTACTCTCCACGGCCGACTTGTACAATTTCGTCAATGCAAAAGTTTTTAGGCCCCAGGTTGTTTTTGCCGCACATAAAAGACGAGTTGAATGTTGTTTAGCTGAATTGATTCTACTAACGACATGGTCTGTACACATTAATTTTCTATCCAAAATGACGCCCAAATATTTAACTTTTTCTCTCTTATCAATAATATCACTACCAAATTTCAGAGTGATTTTTGGCTTAGGGAAGAAAGCTAGAACTGCAGCTAAGAATATTAGTGAAAAAGCTTTATGTTTAATAGAAAGGAGAAAGTACTTGTACAAGAATTATCTAAGTGATCGATCATATGAAAACAAAAGGAATGTAAAGAAAGTGGAGAAAACATTAAAATATGAACTAAGGAGGTGTGAAGTGAAGGCCTTGGATAAAATTGCCGAGGATCTGGAAAATGCAGCTAGACGGCATAATAGTAAAATATTGTACTGGCATGTTAAATTGAGGGGGAGTAGTCAATCCGGACTTGGCCTAGTTAAAGATAGGAATGGGATCATAATTAGCAATAAGGAAAGAACTAAAGAGAGATGGGCCGAACATTTTGAGAATTTGCTTAGCCGAGATAGAGTTGCAGGAAAAGATATAGAGGAAAATGAAAAAGTTTGTGATACTCTGGATGTGAAGGAAGATTTGTTTTGTGAGGAAGAATTAGCAACAGTACTAAAAGGATTAAAAAAATAATGAGGCTCCAGGTGCTGATAATGTGGTAAATGAGTTTCCTAAATATGGTGGCTCTGAGGTTAGAAACAAGTTACTGAAGATAATGAATATGATTTTTGAAAAAGGGGAAGTACCAAACGATTTTAGGAAAACCCTAATTAAGCCACTTTATAAGAAAGGTGATAAAAGTGAGTGCGGTAATTTTTGAAGCATTTATCTGGTCTCTGTAGGTAGTAGACTACATAGTAATATAATACTTTTTAGACTAAGAGATGCCGTAGACAAAGTTTTAAGAGTAGAACAGTGTGGTTTTAGAAAAGGTAAAGGATTTTTCGACCAAATTTTCACTCTTAGGCTAATAATTGAGAAGTGCCTGAGTTGTCAAACACCTTTGGTCCTCAGTTTTATAGATTATAAGCAAGCGTTCGATTCCGTTGATAGAAAAGCTTTAGTAAAGGTTTTATCCTTGTATGGTATACCAGACAAATACATTAAAGTGATTAGTGCTATGTACGAGAATAACACTGCTGCGGTTAAGGTAGGAAATGAGGTTAGCAGCTGGTTTTGTATTAAATCAGGAGTTAAGCAAGGTTGTGTTCTATCCCCCTTTATATGGATTATTTTGAAGGACTTTGTCTTAAGGAGCACAGGAAAGGCTACGGGAGACCACGGAATAAAATGGGGAGGAAAAAGTCTCCTGGACTTAGATTATGCTGATGATTTAAGCATCCTAGATGAAAGTGTGATCAAAATGAAGGAAGTTTTTGAGGTTTTACGATTTCAGGGTGCTAGAAGAGGTTTGAAAGTTAATGTTAAGAAGATTGAGTCACTAAGGCTAGGAATAAGTGAAGATGAAAAGGTGACGCTGTGTAATGAAAAGATTGATCGAGTGGGGAGCTTCATGTACCTTGGTAGCATTATTAGTAAAGATTGTGGGAGCAGTGAAGATGTTAAAAGTAGAATAGCCAAGGTTCAGGATGTTTTTCCACAGTTAAAAAAAGTTTGGAAGAATACGAAGATAAGTCTGCAAGCCAAGATTAGAATATTAGAAGCTACAGTGATGGCAGTGGTCAAATATAGCTCTGAAGCACGGGCGCTCAGAAAATCGGATGAAGATTTGCTAGATGTTTTCCAGAGGAATTGCTTAAGGATTGTTCTGGGTACTCGGCTGACTGACCGTATTTCAAACAACAGGCTATACGAAAAATGTGGTTCAATACCACTCTCTAGGGCTTTAATGAAAAAAAGGTTGAGGTGGCTCGGGCATGTTTTGCGGATGAAGGATGAAAGATTGTCGAAGATTGCTCTTTTTGGGCAACCGTCTGGGGCTAAACGGAAAGCAGGTCGTCATCGTCTGGTGTGGGAAGACGTCATAAAGAAAGATTTAAAGGAAACGGGAACTTCGTGGGCAGCTGTAAAAAGGGAGGCTCTGAATATATTGAGATGGAGGAGGAGTGTGCGTAACTGTGTTGGCCTCAGGCGGCTTGGTGCTGCGGTGAGTTGTTAGTAGAAGTAGTAGTAGTAGTTGAACAAAATGGCTATCTCAAAATTTTAATCTGATGACTGAGGGAAAAAAGAGCGTGGAAGGGGGCCTAGTTGCCCTCCAATTTTTTGGTCACTTAAAAAAGGCACTAGAACTTTTAATTTCCATTCGAATGAGCTTTTTTGCAATACTTTAGGACCAGTGGATTGATACAATCACTCTTGGGGGAAAAAACAAATAAACACGCATCCGTGATCTGTCTTCTAACAAAAAAAAAAATAAAAAAGTCCTCATTTTCTTAAGATAGGAGTTAGAACTTCTGCTGTAAAGTTTACTGATACGCAGAATCTGATGGTGTGATTTTCATTAAGGTTCTATCGCTTAAAATCAGCATAAAAACCCAATTATTTTAATGTATCTATTGGTATAAAAATTCTGTTTTTTAGAGTATTGGTTACTATTGAGCCGGGTCGCTCCTTACTTACAGTTTTGTTACCACGAACTGTTTGATTTCATTAGCCTGTTAGAAAGAACATATAATTTTAATAACGTTATAAAACACATCAAAGGTGAGAGCTGGACAAATCTGCTTTGTACGGAAATGGTTAAGGAACCGAAAGTTTGGCCATGTTACATCGCTGAACCTAAGGAAGCATTTATTCTGTATTAATAATTTACAGGATACGTAGCAGTCCAACTATCCCTATCATGGGACCATATGAACACTCTTCCACCTAATGGAGAAAGGGGGGGGGGTTTACCAAGCGGTTAAAAAGTAAAGATAGCCCGTTCCTTCCTAAGTTTTCAATAGGACTTTTTTCTTTAAGCAATGACGAAGAAAAGTTACTATATAGAAAAGACGATACTTGCTTAAATTAAAATATATTACAGAATACATAAATCAAACAAACATAAATTAAGTTGTGGATACAGCTTGCTGATGCAGAGATAAATGTCAAACAATTAGCATTGGCGTTGTGTGAAATGCGATTAATAACAGTAGTAATTCTCCGCACATTTATGGAATTTTTTTTTTGGAGCCGGTTAAAAGAAATATTTAGAAATGTAAAAATAGCAAGAGGTCGGCAAGGTATTGTACACAGAGGCAGTTCTATATTTATGGGCTAGTATGTGAATCCAAAACGTAAGGTAAGACGTTATCAGTGGTCACTAGTCGTTTTAGTTACAATTAAAAGAATTTGGAGCTATATTGAAGTTTTGACTTAAATATTAAAAGTAAAAAATTAAAACATTTAAATGACTCCTGGAGCTGACACACTTTTATACGCGGGGAGGATTTTTCTGAGAGGGAACCGTCTGAGGAGGGAATTAGCTGACACACTAAATACTTGAGCAGCTAAAAGAAACTTTCGTTACAAACCTAATTCAAAACTTGATTTTTCATTGGGTTTGCCCTACTCGTTGAAAAATGAAATATGATTGAAAAATAGACTGGAAAATGGTGGGGACAGGAATCAACTGAAATTTAAATATATAAACAACTAAAAAAATGCAAGTTTTTGAGAAAGTTTGAAGAAAACCCTATAAATTCATTCAGGTTAGACAGTTGATACTTTTAAATGCGAGGAACATATAAACATTAATGCTGAAATACATTTTCATAGAAGCAAGGCTGTTTCCAGAGCTCCCCAAAATTTTGTCCGACTGGTAAATACACAACAAAAATGTATGTAATCTAATTTTTGATGGGTGTTTTTTGTACCCCCCCCCTAAAGAAGAACAACAGATACTGCCTTGCTTAGAAGTCATACAAGCAATTTTATTTGCCCCTCGACCAGTTGCGTAATTTTGTCAAATTCTGGAGGGAGGGGGGGGGGGCAAAGTTTGGGCCAATTTTCCCAAATCAAGTGAAAACGACAGTAAAAACTGAAAAATGATCCATATATTACCATAAAGGTAAAGATATATTAAAGAAAACTGACCAGTTTCTCTGGATACCTAAATTATGGAGGCTTATCTTAGTTTTGACAAGATGTTTTGCGGAAACTCAATTTTAGCTGGCGGGGGGAACTGCAAACTGAGGACTGGGGAGGGGAAATTGGATCTGCAGGGAGAAGTTGTCTCCCCCCTATCCCATAGCAAATTAGGCCCCTGCCCTCGATCCGTTAAGAAATGCCTCGCAGTTTCTACGGCAAAGCGTTCTATAAGAACCATATATGCCCCAGGACATAACTTACAACCCTTTACCGTAGAGCTGTGAGGGGATTGTCATCCTCAAAGATATAATTTCCGGACCTTTCAATTACGTTGAACAAACTGGCTAAAATATGGCAAAATTACCTAATTTCCACAACTTTCAACTACGTTGAAGAAAATTGCTATCTCAAAATTTTGATTGGATGTGTTTGGGGAAATGGTGGACGTGAGAGGGTGGTAGATGCCCTGAAATCACTTTTGACTCTTCAAAAGGGCACTAGCCCTCTGAATTTCCAATCCAATGAACCCTTTTTGAAGTTTCTACGACAACGCGTTCTATAAGAACCTCATATGCCCCAGGACATAACTTACACCCCTTGACCGTAGGGCTGTGAGGGGGTTGTCATCCTCAAAGACATAATTTCCAGACATTTCAATTACGTTGAACAAAATGGCAAAATGACCTAATTTCCAGAACTTTCAACTACGTTGAAGAAAATTGCTATCTAAAAATTTTGATTGGATGTGTTTGGGGAAGTGGATGGCGTGAGAGGGGGGTTAGTTGCCCTCAAATCACTTTTGACTATTCAAAAGGGCACTAGCCCTTCGAATTTCCAATCGAATGAGCCCTTTTTTCAAGTTTCTACGACAAAGCTTTCAATAAAAACTTTATATGCCCCGAGGGCATAACTTGCAACCCTTACCCTGAGGGCTGTGGGGGGACTGTCAACCTCTTAGATATAATTTCCGGACCTTTCAAATACTTTGAACAATATGGCTATCTCAAAATTTTGATTGGATGTGTTTGGATAAATAGTAGGAGTGGAAGGGGTGTTAGTTGCCTTCCAATCACTTTTGACTATTCAATTGGTACTATCCATTTCAATTTCCAATTAATCCAAGGGCTCATTTCCAATGAGCCCTTTTTGAAGTTCCTACGACAACACTTTCTATAAGAAAAAACTTATGTGCCCCCAGGGCATAACTTACAATCCTTGCCTTGAGGGGTGAGGGCTTAGGGGGGGGTGTCATTCTCAAAAACCTAATTTCCAGAACTTTCAACTACGTTGAACAAAATTGTTATCTCGAAATTTTGATTGGATGTGTTTGGGGAAAGGGTGGGCGTGAGAGGGGGGTTCGTTGCCCTCCAATCACTTTCAACTATTAAAAAGGGCACTATCCCTTTGAATTTCCAATCGAACGAGCCTTTTTTGAAGTTTCTACGACAACGCCTTCTATAAAATCCTGATATACCCCCCAAGGGCATAACTTACAACCCTTGCCCTGAGGAATGTGGGGGAGTGTCCTCCTCAAAAACATAATTTCTATCTGGAAATCAACTACGCTGAACAAAATGGCTATCTCAAGATTTTAATTGGATGTGTTTGGGGAAATGATGGGCTTGGAAGGGGTGTTAGCTGTCTTTTAATCCCTTTCGACTATTAAAAAGGGCATAAGCCACTCCGATTTCTAATCGAATGAGCCTTTTTCAAAGTTTCTACGACAGCTCCTTCGATACGAAGTGCCCTGGACCAAGAAATCAAAAAAAAATAATAGATTGTGCCAACATCGTTCTTTAGTTAGGCAGCGCTATTGCGGTGCCTATGATTAAAATTAAAAAACAAGTTTCTTCAACTGAAAGTAAGGATCAACGTTAAGACTTAAACGAACAGAAATTGTTACGTAACAAGGGGGTTCGCCCCCTAGTCAATACCTCGCTCTTTATGCTACAGTTTGAATTTTGATCCAATTCTTAAGAAAAACCCCCTGAATCAGAAAGGCCGTTTAATTAGAACAAATAGCTCTTTTGAAAGTACTAAGAAAAGTTTGGCGTAAAGAGTGAGGTATTGACTTGGGGTCGAACCCCCTCATATATGCGATAATTTCTGCTCGATTTAAGTTTTAATTAGTGAAAATCAGGAGCTTGAAACCTTTGTAGAAGGGTTCCTTATTATGTTAAATCTGATTGTGATCTTCACTAAGATCCCAAAACTTTTTTATGGTTTTCCCCTCCTTTTTCGTCAATCAGAACGAATTATCAGGCTCATACCTTTTGATGGGTAACAATAAATTTATTGAATTTTTGTTTTTGTTTTCATGTTTTAAGTTAAAACAGAAAATTTCCAATTTTATAGTATGTTCCTCGTCTTGAGGATAAGCTTAGAGATTTTTTTTCATAAACGCCATCCCTCCGTCTCCTTTAAAAAAGGACTAATAGCTGGATGTTACTTTTCATCAAACAGTTCTGCCCATTTTTGGCTTAATAGTGCTCTTTACTTTTCTTTGGAAACTTATTCTGTGAATTTTTATTAATTAAAGTAGAGTAGTACCTACCATTTCTATAGAAGCTATACGAATTACCATGTTATTCTATAGAAGCTCTACACCTTTTCAAAGAGAGTGAGTAGCCCCATGCATATAGGTAATACTTCTATGGCAGCTCTACACCTTTTCAAAGAGAGTCAGTCCCCCCTCACACAGTTTGACGTGCAAATTGCCAAAAAAATCAAGTTTTGAGGAGATTACGTTCCTTGGCACCTTTAAACATGTTTTCAATCAGATGGGTTTTTGAAAGCACAGTGTGTACATGTGTGTAGGCTTTGTTATTTAAAAAATTGGATGCTACAATCAGAATTGTTTGATTGGCATTTGCAAAAAAAGGGGTAATGAATTTGTGAATTGGAGTGTAGGTTTGACATCACCAGGCACGTGCGAGGGAAATTTTTTGTTGGGGGGGGGGGGCTTAAAAAGGTAAAAATGGGTGAACTACATTAGTTTATAAGACGGATCGTGAAAATCACAAGGTTTTGTGTACCAAGAATGGACCGGAGGTAGCCTCCCCATATATAAACGAATGGATATCGCTAGAATATTTTAAGACGGGCTTTGTTATTTTAAAAATTGGACATTACAATCAGAATTCCTTGATTGGCATTTGCGAAAAAGGGGTAATGAATTTGTGAATTGGAGTGTAGGTTTGACATCACCAGGCACGTGCGAGGGAAATTTTTTGTTGGTGGGGGGGGGGCTTAAAAAGGTAAAAATGGGTGAACTACATTAGTTTATAAGACGGATCGTGAAAATCACAAGCTTTCGTGTACCAAGATTGGACCGGAGGTAGCCTCCCCATACATACACGAATGGATATCGCTAGAATATTTTAAGACGGTCTTTGTTATTTAAATATTGGACGCTACAATCAGAATTCCTTGATTGGCATTTGCGAAAAAGGGGTAATGAATTTGTGAATTGGAGTGTAGGTTTGACATCACCAGGCACGTGCGAGGGAAATTTTTTGCTGGTGGGGGGGGGGGCTTAAAAAGGCAAAAATGGGTGAACTACATTAGTTTATAAGACGGATCGTGAAAATCCCAAGGTTTTGTGTGCCAAGAATGGACCGGAGGTAGCCTCCCCTACATGCAAGAATGGATATCGCTAGAATATTTTAAGACGGCTTTGTTATTTAAAAAATTGGATGCTACAATCAGAATCGTTTTATTGGCATTTGCAAAAAAAAGGGGTAATGAATTTGTGAATTGGAGTGTAGGTTTGACATCACCAGGCAGTTGCGAGGGAAATTTTTTTTGTTGGTGGGGGGAGCTTAAAAAGGCAAAAATGAATGAACTACATTAGTTTATAAGACGGATCGTGAAAATCCCAAGGTTTTGTGTACCGAGAATGGACAGGGGGTAGCCTCCCCTACATGCAAGAATGGATATCGCTAGAATATTTTAAGACGGGCTTTGTTATTTAAAAAATTGGATGCTACAGTCAGAATTGTTAGATTGACATTTGCAAAAAAGGTGTGATGTATTTGTGAATTGGAGTGTAGGTTTGACACCATCAGGCACGTGCGAGGGAAGATTTTTTTTGGTGGGGGGGGGCTTAAAAGGTAAAAATGGGTGAACTACATTAGTTTATAAGACTGATCGTGAAAATCCCAAAGTTTTGTGTACCAGGAATGGACCGGAAACAACTTCAACTGTGCCCATCCCCCCGCGATCAGAAATTAAATTATAAAAAAGTTTCTTCAACTGAAAGTAAGGAGAAACATCAGAACTTAAACGGGCAAAAATAGAAGCTGTTTCCAAAGATTTAGAATTCATTAACTTTAGTGTTGCCAGTCAAAAGCTATGATCTTGAGAAAATTGCCTGATTATCGAAAAATGGAGAAACACCCTCCAAAAGTCGACAGGAATGGGATTGTCTTGAAGGGGGAATTTCCATGAAGGAGGGGGAGGGTATTTTTATGTGAAAACAACTTCAACCGTGCCCACCTCCCCCAGATCAGAAATTAAATTATAGAAAAGTTTCTTCAACTGAAAGTAAGGAGCAACATCAAAACTTAAACGGGCAAAAATAGAAGCTGTTTCCAAAGATTTAGAATTCATTAACTTTAGTGTTGCCAGTCAAAAGCTATGAGTTTGAGAAAATTGCCTGATTATCGAAAAATGAAGAAACACCCTCCAAATGTCGACAGGAATGGGATTGTCTTGAGGGGGGGAGGGAATTTTCCATGGAAGAGGTGGAGCGTATTTTGATGTGAAAAAAACTTCATTCCAGCACAGCCCCCCGTGATCAGAAATTAAATTATAAAAAAAGTTTCTTCAACTGAAAGTAAGGAGCAACATCAAAACTTAAATGGGCAGAAATAGAAGCTGTTTCCAAAGATTTAGGATTCATTAACTTTAGTGTTGCCAGTCAAAAGCTATGAGTTGGAGAAAATTGCCTTATTATCGATAAATGAAGAAACACCCTCCAAAAGTCGACAGGAATGGGATTGTCTTGAAGGGGGAATTTTCCATGGAAGAGGGGGAGGGTAATTTTACGTGAAAATAACTTCAACCGTGCCCAGCCCCATGCATTTCTAACATGAAATGGCTGAAAAGTGTTTTGGGGGAATGGGTATTAGTCTCTCATAGGTGTCTGTTGTCTGAAACCTATAAAAATAAACTATTTCCGTAAAATCTGAGCTAATAAGGGTTATGACCGTGAGCTCTAGTTTTTTTTTAAGAAAATTATGGAAAATACAATTCTCTGGTACAGGTGTGAAACTTAAGTCTATTTTTGGATTGAAAAATAAAACTATATCCGTAAAATCTGAACTAATAATTCAATATTTTTTTTTTCATAAAAACAAACTTTTTTTTAAACTTCGAAATTTTTCAACTTTATTTATTTTTTTCTTTTTGTACATATCTTAAAATTTCAAAATATGCTTACGGTTCTAACAATTGTGCTCTATGATTGGTCACAGACATGATGTGGCTTTCCCACTGGTATTCTATGACCGGTTATCGACACTACCTAGTCTATTGCATGTATTAAATCAGTATTTTTTACGCATTGGAACGATAAACACATGTCATATCTTTTAAAAAAAAGTGAAGATGGAACATTTTAATAGAGTGTGTTCACATAACAAGGTTATTGTAGCATTGAATGCCGACAAGGAGAAGTATTTAAACTATGAAACAAGTACAAGTGGTAGCACTATCGGAAACGTAAGCGTGCGTTGTCATGACAGTGAGAGTTTAGATTTCTTTGGAGCACCCAAGAAGTTCTATTATACAAATGCTGGATATGCGAAATTGTCATTTCCAGAGATGATTACACTCAAAGAGAATGCTAACATAAAAATAACTGTTGATGATAGAGGACAACTCCTTGCTACTGCTGCAGGTAACACATTACCTACGGATACATCCAATCATCAGCTTTCGGGTATTAGCATTCAACGGAAGGCTAATAAAAGAAAGGCCTACTCTGCTACTAATATCGTAAACCATATCTTGTTTACGTGCCGAAACTGTTACCTGTGTGAAAATAATGTGTTAATAGACAGTGAAATTGTCAGAAAAATAAAAATGGCATTGGCAGAAAATATCACTACTGAATGTAAAGATGAAACGATGAAAAACAAAGCACCAGCAAACGTTACTGATGAATCAAATAATACTAAAGACGAAAAGCATATTTAGCCTGTCGATGACACACCTATAAAAATTGTGTATGAGTCAAAATGGAATAATGATTATTCTATTGATTACGAACTAAGAGAAGACAATAGCTATAGTATCAAGAGAGAACATGGTGAACCATTTTATGGAACAGATTCAAATTGTCCAAAGTTGTTCATTGATATTAATAATGTAAAATAATATATATTTTTTGTATTAATATTCTACATGACATTATTTCATTAAAAATGTATTATGCATTACATTGTTATGTGTTCATTATTTTTAGAGTAAGCTAGCATATCGAACGTTCGTTTTTCGAGCTGAAAATAGACTAAAGTTTCAGATTTGAACCAGAGAATTGTATTTTCCATAATTTTCTTACAAAAAGCTAGAGTTTACGGCCAAAAACCTTTATTAGCTCAGATTTTATAGAAAAAGTTTTATTTTTTAATCTGAAAATAGACTAAAGTTTCAGATTTGAACCAGAGAATTGTATTTTCCATAGTTTTTTTACAAAAAACTAGAGTTTACGGCCAAAAACCCTTATTAGCTCAGATTTTATAGAAATAGTTTTATTTTTCGATCCGAAAATAGACTAAAGTTTCAGATTTGAAGCAGAGAATTGTATTTTCCATAGTTTTCTTACAAGAAACTAGAGTTTACGGCCAAAAACCCTTATTAGCTCAGATTTTATAGAAATAGTTTTATTTTCGATCCAAAAATAGACTAAAGTTTCAGATTTCAACCAGAAAATTGTATTTTTCATAATTTTCTTACATCTTTGGAAATGGTTAACGATAACAAACATGTTTTCGACCAGATGGGTTTTTGAAAGCACATTCAGCATGGCGTGCGCTATTTTTTTTTATCAAAACTTAAACGAGCAAAAATAGAGGCTGTTTCCAAAGATTTAGAATTCATTAACTTTAGTGTTGTCAGTCAAAAGCTATGAGCTTGAGAAAATTGCCTGATTATCGAAAAATGGGAAAACACCCTCCAAAAGTCGACAGGAATGATATTGTCTTGAGGGGGGGGGGAATTTTCCATGGAAGAGGGGAAGGGTATTTTTACATGAAAACAACTTCAACCGTGGCCCGAAATCAGAAATTAAATTATAAAAAAGTTGTTTCAACTGAAAGTAAGGAGCAATATCAAAACTTAAACGGACAGAAATAGAGGCTGTTTCCAAAGATTTAGAATTCATTAACTTTAGTGTTGTCAGTCAAAAGCAATGAGCTTGAGAAAATTGCCTGATTATCGAAAAATGGGAAAACACCCTCCAAAAGTCGACAAGAATGGTATTGTCTTGAGGGGGGGGGGAATTTTCCATGGAAGAGGGGAAGGGTATTTTTACATGAAAACAACTTCAACCGTGGCCCGAAATCAGAAATTAAATTATAAAAAAGTTGTTTCA
The DNA here is from genome assembly GCA_027921565.1 of Artemia sinica. NCBI lineage: Eukaryota > Metazoa > Arthropoda > Branchiopoda > Anostraca > Artemiidae > Artemia > Artemia sinica. Next base: position 35,112,507 of record CM051274.1, on the reverse strand, counting down.
ACTGAAAGTAAGGAGCAATATCAAAACTTAAACGGACAGAAATAGAGGTTGTTTCCAAAGATTTAGGATTCATTAACTTTAGTGTTGCCAGTCAAAAGCTATGAACTTGAGAAAATTGTCTGATTATCGAAAAATGGGGAAACACCCTCCAAAAGTCGACAGGAATGGTATTGTCTTGAGGGGAAAGGGGGAATTTTCTATGGAAGAGGGGAAGGGTATTCTTCCATGAAAACAACTTCAACCATGGTCCGCAATCAGAAATTAAATTATAAAAAAGTTTCTTCAACTGAAAACAAGGAGCAACATCAAAACTTAAACGGTCAGAAATAGAGGCTGTTTCCAAAGATTTAGAATTCATTAACTTTAGTGTTGTCAGTCAAAAGCTATGAGCTTGAGAAAATTGCCTAATTATCGAAAAATGGGGAAACACCCTCCAAAAGTCGACAGAAATGGTATTGTCTTGAGGGGGGGGGGGAATTTCCATGGAAGAGGGGAAGGGTATTTTTACATGAAAACAACTTCAACCGTGGCCCGCAATCAGAAATTAAATTATAAAAAATTTCTACAACTGAAAGTAAGGAGCAACATCAAAACTTAAACGCGGAGAAATAGAGGCCGTTTCCAAAGATTTAGGATTCATTAACTTTAGTATGTAAGTCGTCACTTTGTGTGTGTGTCGTCTCTGTGTGTGTGTCCTCTCTCTGTGTGTGTATTGTCTCTGCGCGTGTGTCGTCTCTATGTGTGTTTCGTCTCTGTGTGTGTCTCATCTCTGTGTGTGTGTCGTCTGTGTGTGTGTATGTGTCGTCTCTGTGCGTGTGTTTTCTCTGTGTGTGTGTGTGTGTGCACGCGTCGTCTCTGTGCTTGTGTGTCCTCTTTGTGCATGTGTCGTCGCTATGTGTGTGTCGTCTCTGTGTGTGTGTGTCGTCTCTGTGTGTGTATCGTTGTCGTCTCTGTGTGTGTGTGTGTCGTCTCTGTGTGTGTATCGTCTCTGTGCATGTGTCCTCGCTATGTGTCTGTCGTCTCTGTGTGTGTGTGTATCAGCATAAATTCCACGTGCATCAGCATTTGTTTAATGTGTATCAGCATTTATTTCATGCCCCCCTCCGGCTCGCCGGAGGGGGACATTAAATAGTGGAGTTTATGCTGATACACACACACACAGAGACGACACACACATAGCGAGGACACATGCACAGAGACGATACACACACAGAGACGACACACACACACACAAACACACACACAGAGAAAGAGAGACGACACACACATAGCGACGACACATGCACAGAGAGGACACACACACACAGAGACGACGCACAAACACACACACAGAGAAGACACATGCACAGAGACGACACACACACACAGAGACGACACACACACACACAGAGATGAGACACACACAGAGACGAAACACACATAGAGACGACACACGCGCAGACAATACACACACAGACAGAGGACACACACACAGAGACGACACACACACAAAGTGACGACTTACACGCTAAAGTTAATGAATCCTAAATCTTTGGAAACAGCCTCTATTTCTCCGTGTTTAAGTTTTGATGTTGCTCCCTACTTTCAGTTGAAAAAACTTTTTATAATTTAATTTCTGATTGCGGGCCACGGTTGAAGTTGTTTTCATGTAAAAATACCCTTCCCCTCTTCCATGGAAAATTCCCCCCCCTCAAGACAATACCATTCCTGTCGACTTTTGGAGGGTGTTTCCCCATTTTTCGATAATCAGACAATTTTCTCAAGTTCATAGCTTTTGACTGGCAACACTAAAGTTAGTGAATCCTAAATCTTTGGAAACAACTTCTATTTCTGTCCGTTTAAGTTTTGATGCTGTTCCTTACTTTCAGTTGAAGAAATTTTTTTATAATTTAATTTCTGATTGCGGACCACGGTTGAAGTTGTTTTCATGTAAAAATACCCTTCCCCTCTTCCATGGAAAATTCCCCCCCCCTTCAAGACAATACCATTCCTGTCGACTTTTGGAGGTTGTTTCCCCGTTTTTCGATACTCAGGCAATTTTCTCAAGCTCATAGCTTTTGACTGACAACACTAAAGTTAATGAATTCTAAATCTTTGGAAACAGCCTCTATTTCTGCCCGTTTAAGTTTTGATAAAAAAATAGCGCACGCCATGCTGAATGTGCTTTCAAAAACCCAACTGGTCGAAAACATGTTTGTTATCGTTAATCATTTCCAAAGGTGTAAGAAAATTATGGAAAATACAATTCTCTGGTTCAAATCTTAAACTTTAGTCTATTTTCGGATCGAAAAATAAAACTATTTCTATAAAATCTGAGCTAATAAGGGTTTTTGGCCGTAAACTCTATGTTCTTGTAAGAAAATTATGGAAAATACAATTCTCTGGTTCAAATCTGAAACTTCAGTCTATTTTCGGAACGAAAAATTAAACTATTTCTATAAAATCTGAGCTAATAAGGGTTTTTGGCCGTAAACTCTAGTTTTTGTAAGAAAATTATGGAAAATAGAATTCTCTGGTTCAAATCTAAAACTTTAGTCTATTTTCAGATTGAAAAATAAAACTATTTCTATAAAGTATGAGCTAATAAGGGTTTTTGGCCGTAAACTCTAGTTTTTTGTAAGAAAATTATGGAAAATACAATTCTTTGGTTCAAATCTGAAACTGTAGTCTATTTTTGGCTCGAAAAACAGTCTGCTTGAAAAACGAACGTTCGATATGCTAGCTTACTCTAAAAATTATGAACACATAACAATGTAATGCATAATATATTTGTAATGAAATAATGTCATTTAGAATATTAATACAAAAATATATATTATTATACATTATTAATATCAATGAACAAATTTGGACATTTTGAATCTGTTCCATAAAATGGTTCACCGTGTTCTCTCTTGATACTGTAGCTATTGTCTTCTCTTAGTTCGTAATCAGTAGAATAATCATTATTCCATTTAGACTCGTACACAATTTTTATAGGTGTGTCATCGACAGGCTCAATATGCTTTTTGTCTTTGGTATTATTTGATTCATCAGTAACGTTTGCTGGTGCTTTGTCTTTCATTGTTTCATCTTTATATTCCGTAGTGATATTTTCTGACAATGCCATTTTTATTTTTCTGACAATTTCACTGTCTATTAACAGATTATTTTTACACAGGTAAAAGTTTCGGCACGTAAACAAGATATGGTTTACGATATTAGTAGCAGAGTAGGCCTTTCTTTTATTAGCCTTCCGTTGAATGCTAATACCCGAAAGCTGATGATTGGATGTATCCGTAGGTAATGTGTTACCTGCAGCAGTAGCAAGGAGTTGTCCTCTATCATCAACAATTATTTTTATGTTAGCATTCTCTTTGAGTGTAATCATCTCTGGAAATGATAATTTTGCATATCCAGCATTTGTATAATAGAAATTCTCAGGTGCTCCAAAGAAATCTAAACTCTCACTATCATAACAACGCACGCATACGTTTCCGATAGTGCTACTACTTGTACTTGTTTCATAGTTTAAATACTTCTCCTTGTCGGCATTCAATGCTACAATAACCTTGTTATGTGAACACTCTCTATTAAAATGTTCCATATTCACTTTTTTTTTAAAGATATGACTTATGTGTTTGTCATTCCACTGCGTAAAAAAATACTGATTTAATACATGCAATAGACTAGGTAGTGTCGATAACCGGTCATAGAATACCAGTGGGAAAGCCACATCATGTCTTCGACCAATCATAGAGCACAATTGTTAGAACCGTAAGCATATTTTGAAATTTTAAGATACGTACAAAAAGAAAAAAATAAATAAAGTTGAAAAATTTCGAAGTTTAAAAAAAAGTTTGTTTTTATGAAAAAAAAAATTGAATTATTAGTTCAGATTTTACGGATATAGTTTTATTTATCAAACCAAAACTAGACTTAAGTTTCACACCTGTACCAGAGAATTTTATTTTCCATAATTTTCTTACAAAAAAAACTAGAGTTTACGGTCAAAACCCTTATTAGCTCAGATTTTACGGAAATAGTTTATTTTTATAGGTTTCAGACAACATACGCCTATGAGAGACTAATACCCATCCCCCCAAAACACTTTTCAGCCATTTCATGTTAAAAATGCGGGGGGCTGGGCACGGTTAAAGTTGTTTTCACGTAAAAATACCCTCCCCCTCTTTCTTGGAAAATTCCCCCCTCAAGACAATCCCATTCCTGATGACTTTTGGAAGTTGTTTCTTCATTTTTCGATAATCAGGCAATTTTCTCAAACTCATAGATTTTGACTGGAAACACTAAAGTTAATGAATCCTAAATATTTGGAAACAGCTTCTATTTCTGCCCGTTTAAGTTTTGATGTTGCTTCTTACTTTCAGTTGAAGAAACTTTTTTATAATTTAATTTCCGATCGCGGGGGCTGGGCACGGTTGAAGTTGTTTTCACGTAAAAATACCCTCCACCTCTTCCATGGATAATTCCCCCCCCTCAAAACAATCCCATTCCTGTCGACTTTTGGAGGGTGTTTCTTCATTTTTCGATAATCAGACAATTTTCTCAAACTCATAGCTTTTGACTGGCAACACTAAAGTTAATGAATCCTAAATCTTTGGAAGCAGCCTCTATTTCTGCCCGTTTAAGTTTTGATGTTGCTCCTTACTTTCAGTTGAAGAAACTTTTTTATAATTTAATTTCTGATCGCGGGGAGCTGGGTGCGGTTGAAGTTGTTTTCACGTAAAAATACCCTCCCCCTCTTTCTTGGAAAATTCCCCCCTCAAGACAATCCCATTCCTGTCGACTTTTGGAGGGTGTTTCTCCATTTTTCGATAATCAGGCAATTTTCTCAAGCTCATAGCTTTTGACTGGCAACATTAAAGTTAATGAATCCTAAATCTTTGGAAACAGCCTCTATTTCTGCCCGTTTGAGTTTTGATGTTGCTCCTTACTTTCAGTTGAAGAAACTTTTTATAATTTAATTTCTGATCACGGGGGCTGGGCACGGTTGAAGTTGTTTCCGGTCAATTCTTGGTACACAAAACCTTGGGATTTTCACGATCCGTCTTATAAACCAATGTAGTTCACCTATTTTTACCTTTTTAAGCCCCCCCACGAAAAAAATTTCCCTCGCACGTGCCTGGTGATGTCAAACCTACACTCCAATTCACAAATTCATTACCCCTTTTTTGTAAATGCCAATCAAACAATTCTGATTGTAGCATCCAATTTTTTAAATAACAAAGCCCGTCTTAAAATATTCTAGCGATATCCATTCGTGTATGTAGGGGAGGCTACCTCCGGTCCATTTTTGGTACACAAAACCTTGGGATTTTCACGATCCGTCTTATAAACTAATGTAGTTCACCCATTTTTACCTTTTTAAGCCCCCCCACCAAAAAAAAATTTCCCTTGCACGTGCCTGGTGATGTCAAACCTACACTCCAATTCACAAATTCATTACCCCTTTTTTGCAAATGCCAATCAAAGAATTCTGATTGTAGCGTCCAATTTTTTAAATAACAAAGCCCGTCTTAAAATATTCTAGCGATATCCATTCGTGTATGTAGGGGAGGCTACCTCCGGTCCATTCTTGGTACACAAAACCTTGGGATTTTCACGATCCGTCTTATAAACTAATATAGTTCACCCAGTTTTACCTTTTTAAGCCCCCCACCAAAAAAAAATTTCCCTTGCACGTGCCTGGTGATGTCAAACCTACACTCCAATTCACAAATTCATTACCCCTTTTTTGCAAATGCCAATCAAACAATTCTGATTGTAGCATCCAATTTTTTAAATAACAAAGCCTACACACATGTACACACTGTGCTTTCAAAAGCCCATCTGATTGAAAACATGTTTAAAGGTGCCAAGGAACGTAATCTCCTCAAAACTTAATTTTTTGGCAATTTTCACGTCAAACTGTGTGAGGGAGGACTGACTCTCTTTGAAAAGGTGTAGAGCTGCCATAGAAGCATTACCTATATGCATGGGGATACTCACTCTCTTTGAAAAGGTGTAGAGCTTCTATAGAATAACATGGTAATTCGTATAGCTTCTATAGAAATGGTAGGTACTACTCTACTAATGAACACAAATATATGACGCCGTCATTCAGCCAGAGAGGGAGGGGGGCTAGCGCCCCCTTGCCCCCACCCCTCTTATGGGCACCCATGACAAGAATCAAATTTTTATGTTGATTTCAAATATATAAGTTTCATCAAGTTCAGTCTTGCCCATCAAAACTTACGCGCCTTAGAAATTTTGCTTTATTTTCGAAAAAAGGGGGAAACCCCCCTAAAAGTCATAGAACTTTTATGAATATCTCACCATCAGATTCAGCGTATCAGAGAACCTTACTGTAGAGGTTTCAAGCTCCTATCTGCAAAAATGTGGAATTTTGTATTTTTTGCCAGAAGAAAGAACACGGATGTGTTTATTTGTTGTTGTTTTTCCCCAGGGGTGATGGTGTCGAACCGGTGGTCCTAGAATATCATGGGAGAGAACTCATTCTAACAGAAATTAAAATCTCTTGTGCCCTTTTCAACCAAATCAAATGGAGGGCTACTAGACCCCCTCCAACGCTCATTTTTTCCCAAAGTCACCCGATCATAGTTTTAAGATAGCCATTTTGTTTAGCATGATCGAAAAATACAATAACTACGTCTTTGAGGATGACTTAATCCCTCAAAGTCCCAGGGGAAGGTCTGCAAGTTAAGAACTTTGCCCAATGTTTACATATAATATTGGTTATTGGGAAGTATACAGAAGTTTTCAGGGGGATTTTATCTAGTAGTTGGGAGAGAGGGTGGGGGGGGGTCGGGATAGTTACGTGGGGGTATTTTTCTATGGAAGAAGTTTTCATGGGGGAAGAGATATTTCTATGAAAGGGGCGCCAGATTTCGCAGTATTATCTAAAAAACGATCAGAATGATTGGGTTCGCCCCCTAGTCATTACCTCACTCTTTACGCTAAAGTTTTTTTTTTGTACTTTCATCAGAGCTATGTATTCTAATTAACGGCCTTTGTGATTAAGGGGTCTTTCTTAAAGAATTGGAACAAAATTTGAGGTTTATCAGAAAGAGCGAGGTATTGACTAGGGGGCGAACCCCTTAATGTACGTAATAAAAATATAAGAATATAGAAGTTCGTTACGTAAGCTAATTCGGAAGTTATGTCAGAACAAAAGTTTGAAAAAACCATTTAGCCAAAAAAAGTAAAATTAATATGCAAATTCACTTTAATTATTCATGTACGGTGAGCCAAAATCAAAGCTGCATTAATTCAAAAAAGTTCCGAAATTAAATAAAAAAAAAAGTTTTTTTTAACTGAAAGTAAGTAGCGAAATTAAAACTTAAAATCATTTAATCATTCATAAACAATTCTGAAGAAAACCAATTTCCACTGATTATTGACATTAAATTATTAAGAAGGCTATTATTTCTTTGAAATACACATTTACATTATAATTTTCATGTTTTTTATTTTACATTGATAAAGAATTTAAACACAGATTCAACTAGCTATTTTTTGTTCGGCATAGTTGAAAGGTCCACTACCTCAGTCAAACTAAGAGATTACATTTTGACAATGTTTGACAATTTACTACATTTTAAGGTTTTCTTTAGTTTCAAAATGTTTTTGTCAGTCATAAACAATACTGAAGAAAACCAATTTCCACTGCCGACATTAAATTATTAAGAAGGCTATTATTTCTTTGAAATACACATTTACATTATAATTTTCATGTTTTTTATTTTATATTGAGGAAGAATTTAAACACAGCTTCAACTAGCTATTTTTTTTTGTTCGGCATAGTTGAAAGGTCCAATAGCACAGTCAAACTAAGAGATTACATTTTGACATTGTTTGACAACTTGCTACATTTTAAGGTTTTCTTTAGTTTCAAAATGTTTTTCGTCAGTCACCCACATTTAATCATTCATAAACAATACTGAAGAAAACCAATTTCTGCTGATTATCGACATTCAATTATTAAGAAGGCTTTTATTTCTTTGAAATACACAGTTACATTTTAATTTTCATTTTTTTTTTTGTCTAGGTTACGCGCGCGCGTGTAACCTAGACTTGATTAACCTTAAAAATGAATTAAAACCCAACTTTATTAGAAAAATAGGCAAAAAATTAACCTTAAAATGAATAAAACCCAGTATACATTCTTCCCATTAATAGATATAACAATAGGTAAATTTTATATCTTAAGGACAATTCCCCGGGGGTTGTAGGGGGGTCATTTTATATCTAAAGGCATAGTTATTGGGCCTTTCAACTACACTGAAGTAAAAAAATCTATCTCGAAAATTTTGATTGGACGATTTTTGGGGAAAAAGTGGCGTGGGATGTGGCCCACGATTTTTTAGTCACTTAAAACGGGAACTAGAACTTTCCATTTCCGTTAGAATCAGCCCTCTCTTGACGTTTTAGGCCCACTGGATCGATACGATAACCTATTGGAAAAAAAATAAATAAAGAAACAAATAAACAAGCATCCGTGATCTTTTTTCTGGCAAAAAATGCAAAATTCCACATTTTTGCTGATATGAGCTTGAAACCTCTACAGTAGAGTTTTTTGATACGCCGAATCCGATGGTGTAATTTTCATTGAAGTTCTACTACCTCAAGGGGGTCTTTCCCCATTTTTCGAAAATCAGACAAATTTTCTGATTTTCCTAGCTTTGGATGGGTAAAACTAAACTGCGCTGGGAATTAAAAGATAATATTTTATCTTATTAATTTAACTGTTTCATCGTGAAAAAATCTGTTTGTATGTGATGGAAGAAAATAGCTTGTTTTTATATTTCTTTAATAACATAGCTTAAGCTAGATGTTTAACCGCTACTTTCGTTCGCAATATAAGGTTGTGTTTGTTGTTTCTTAGAGCAGTCTACATTGAACTAAAGATACATGAATCAGAGAATAGCAATGAATAGCTCAAACGTTGTAAGACTTTTTTGTCTAATATTATCTCTATAATGAAATTCATGTTTGATTTAAAAGTTCCAGTAGTTTTTTAAAGATTGGCCGTTTTCTTAAGAAAACAAACAAAATTTAAAAATTATTAAATTTTCTGTTATTATCCATGCAATACAGCAATAAAAAATAAGATTTATGCGCTCTAACAATTAGCTAAGGCTAAGTTTGGCAATGATGGTTCATTTTCTTAAGAAAACATACAAAAAATAAAAAATATCAAAATGAGGATACATTTTTATCTAGTCTCACCTATTCTTGACTGTCCTTCTTTATTAATTTTCAAACGGTTCGTGGTTACGAACTGTAAGTAAGGAGCGACCCGGCTCAATAACAGTAACCGAAACTGTAAAAAACAGAATTTTGATGAATTATAATGTGAATTTGTATTTCAAAGAAATTATAGCCTTCTTAATAATTTAATGTCGGTAAACAGTGGAAATTGGTTTTCTTCAGTATTGTTTATGAATGATTAAAGATGGTGACTGACAAAAATATTTTGAAATTAAACAAAACCTTAAAATGTAGTAAATTGTCAAACAATGTCAAAATGCAATCTCTTAGTTTGACTGTGGTATTGGACCTTTCAACTATGCCGAGCAAAAAAAAACAGCTAGTTGAAGCTGTGTTTAAATTCTTCATCAATATAAAATCATAAACATGAAAATTATAATGTAAATGTGTATTTCAAAGAAATAATAGCCTTCTTAATAATTTAATGTCGGTAATTTGTGGAAATTCGTTTTCTTCAGTATTGTTTATGAATGATTAGAGATGGTGACTGACAAAAACATTTTGAAACTAAAGAAAACCTTGAAATGTAGTAAATTGTCAAACAATGTCAAAATGTAATATCTTAGTTTGACTGTGGTATTGGACCTATCAACTATGCCGAACGAAAAAAATAGCTAGTAGAAGCTGTGTTTAAAATCTTATTCAATATAAAATCATAAACATGAAAATTATAATGTAAATGTGTATTTCAAAGAAATAATAGCCTTCTTAATAATGTAATATCGATAATCAGTGGAAATTGGTTTTCTTCAGTATTGTTTATGAATGATTAAAGATGGTGACTGATAAAAACATTTTGAAACTAAAGAAAGCCTTAAAATGTAGTAAATTGTCAAACAATGTCAAAATGTAATCTCTTAGTTTGACAGAGCTAATGGACCTTTCAACTATGCTGAAAAAAAATAGCTAGTTGAAGCTGTGTTTAAATTCTTCTTCAATATAAAATCAAAAACATGAAAATTATAATGTAAATGTGTGTTTCAAAGAAATAATAGCCTTCTTAATAATTTAATGTCGATAATCAGTGGAAATATGTTTTCTTCAGTATTGTTTATGAATGATTAGTTTGTTTATGATTATTGTTAATGATTAGTTTGTTAATGATTAGTTTATGAATGATTATTGTTTATGAATGATGTAGTAAATTGTCAAACAATGTCAAAATGCAATCTCTTAGTTTGACTGTGGTATTGGACCTTTCAACTATGCCGAAAAAAAACAGCTAGTTGAAGCTGTGTTTAAATTCTTCATCAATATAAAATCAAAAACATTAAAATTATAATTTAAATGTGTATTTCAAAGAAACAATAGCCTTCTTAATAATTTAATGTCGGTAATTTGTGGAAATTCGTTTTCTTCAGTATTGTTTATGAATGATTAGAGATGGTGACTGACAAAAACATTTTGAAACTAAAGAAAACCTTAAAATGTAGTAAATTGTCAACAATGTCAAAATGTAATCTCTTAGTTTGACAGAGCTAATGGACCTTTCAACTATGCTGAAAAAAAATAGCTAGTTGAAGCTGTGTTTAAATTCTTCTTCAATATAAAATCAAAAACATGAAAATTATAATGTAAATGTGTGTTTCAAAGAAATAATAGCCTTCTTAATAATTTAATGTCGATAATCAGTGGAAATATGTTTTCTTCAGTATTGTTTATGAATGATTAGAAATGGTGACTGACAAAAATTATTTTGAAACTAAAGAAAACCTTAAAATGTAGTAAATTGTCAAACAATTTCAAAATGCAATCTCTTAGTTTTTGACTGTGGTATTGGACCTCTCAACTATGCAGAACGAAAAAAATAGCTAGTTGAAGCTGTGTTTAAATTCTTCATCAATATAAAATCATAAACATGAAAATTATAATGTAAATGTGTATTTTAAAGAAATAATAGCCTTCTTAATAATTTAATGTCGATAATTTGTGGAAATTTCGTTTTCTTCAGTATTGTTTATGAATGATTAGAGATGATGACTGACAAAATATTTTGAAACTAAAAAACTTAAAATGTAGTAAATTGTCAACAATGTCTAAATCTAATTTATTAGTTTGACTGAGGTAATGGACCTTTCAACTATGCCGAACGAAAAAAATAGCTAGTTGAAGCTGTGTTTAAATTCTTCATCAATATAAAATCATAAACATGAAAATTATAATGTAAATGTGTATTTCAAAGAAATAATAGCCTTCTTAATAATTTAATGTCGATAATCAGTGGAAATTGGTTTTCTTCAGTATTGTTTATGAATGATTAAAGATGGTGACTGATAAAAACATTTTGAAACTAAAGAAAGCCTTAAAATGTAGTAAATTTCAACAATGTCAAAATGTAGTCTCTTAGTTTGACTGAGGTAATGGACCTTTCAACTAGGCTGAAGAAAAAAAATAGCTAGTTGAAGCTGTGTTTAAATTCTTCATCAATGTAAAATCAAAAACATGAAAATTATAATGTAAATGTGTATTTCAAAGAAATAATAATCTTCTTAATAATTTAATATCGATAATCAGTGGAAATTGGTTTTCATCAGTATTGTTTATGAATGATAAGTTTGTTAATAATGGATCATTTTCTTCCGAAAACACAAAAAAAAAATTATTAAATTTTCTCTTATTATCCATGCAATACGGCAAAAAAAATTAAGAGTTTATGCACTCTAACAATTAGCTAAGGCTTAGTTTGGCAATGATGGGCCATTTTCTTAAGAAAACATACAAAAAAGAAAAAATACCAAAATGAGGATCTATTTTCATCTAGTTTCACCTATTCTTGATTGTCCTTTTTTATTAATTTTCAAACGGTTCGTTGTTACGAACTTTAAGTAAGGAGCAACACGGCTCAATAATAGTAACCGAAACTGTAAAAAACAGAATTTTGATGTTTTTAAACCGTGATGTTCATATTCCTGAAAATTAAAATTCAACTTTATTAAAAAAAATATGCTAAAATGTACCCAATGAGGGCTTCGATCAAACCCAATTTTATTAAAAAAAATCAATGTTATTAATAAAAATCAGATATTTTTTAAACTATGGTTTTGCGTGAACCTATAGCTTTTAATCACGTTTGATCTTCTTTCAGGGAAAATCTGTGAAATTTCCTATCAAATATACCCCTCAGGCTTGGAATAACCCATTTCGTTGTAGATGCCGGTCTACAGTGTTCGAATTGTTGAGCATAAGCACATGTGCGAACGTATCCCATCTTAAGTGTAGAAGATACAAAACCCCTATCATAGTTGACATGAGCAATGAACCTTTGCAATAAGAGCTGTCCTTGAAAATAAAACAAAATGATTTTAGTGTCCTATGAGTAAAGTGCTTAAAAAACTGTATTTGAGTTTGTTTATTAATAAAAAAAATGTATACAACAACAATGTCTTTTTACTCTTCACTTTAGATTTCTTCTTCTTCGGTGTATGCACAGTTTCAACTAGCTAAGGCCTCTATAATACGTAGAAATATCTTTGAAACATTTAAAGAAGCTAATTCCATTTAAAATTAAAAGTTTTAGGGTCATTTCTAAGAGTAAAAGAGATTGGAGTGAAATCAAACCAATTTATTTCCCAGACACATTTTGAGACAACTATTTTTGTTTAGTATAGTAGAAAGGTCCAGCAACTATGTTTTTAGGAATATTGAGCATGAGAAAAAATGGATTCTTTTAGAATTACATAAAAAAAAAGTTTTTTAAACTGAAAGTAAGGAGCGACATTAAAACTTAAAACGAACAGAAATTATTCTGTATATGAAAGGGGCTGTCCCCTCCTCAACGCCTCGCTCTTTACGCTAAAGTTTTTTATTGTTTTAAAAAATAAAGTTGTGAGACAGAGTCAAACTTTAGCGTAAAGAGCGAGGCGTTGAGGAGGGGACAGCCCCTTTCATATACAGAATAATTTCTGTTCGTTTTAAGTTTTAATGTCGCTCCTTACTTTCAGTTTTAAAAACTTGTTTTTTTTTATGTAATTTCTGATCGTTTTTTAGTTAATGCAGCTTTTATTTGCATAAAATTTTTAATTTTCTTTTGCTAAATGGATGTCTTTACAAATTAACTTACGTAACTAACTTCTATATTCGTATATTTTTCTTCTGGCAAAAAATACAAAGTTGCAGATTTTTGCAGATATGAGCTTGAAACCTATGTAATAGGGTTTTCTGATACGCTGAATCTGACGGTGTGATTTTCATTAAAATTCTTTCACTTGTAGGGGATGTTTCCCCCCTCTTTAAAAAATCGAGTAAATTTTCTCAGGCTCGTAGCCTTTGATGAGTAATACTAAACTTAATAAAATTTATATATTTAGGATCAGCATTATAAACACATTCTTTTGATATATTTATTGACATCAAAATTTCGTTTTTAAAAGTTTCGATTACTATTGAGCCGTATCGCTTGTTTTTTTATTGGTTTTTTAATTACGTATATGTTATTACTTATATGAAGGGGTTCTCCCCTTAGTCAATACCACGCTCTTTACGTTAAAAGTTAAAAAAAATTTTGATTCACAAGCCCCTGAATCACAAAGGCCGTTTAATTAGAATAGATAGCTCTTTTGAAAGCACTAAAAAAAACTGTAGCGTAAAGAGCGAGGTATTGACTTGGGGGAGAACCCCCTCACATACGTTATAATTCATGTTTGTTTTAAGTTCTAATATTCCTTCTTACATTTCAGTTGAAAAAACTTGTTTTTTTTTAATTTAATTTCTGATCGTTTCTTAAATAATGCTTGGAAATCCGGCGCCCCCTTCATAGAAATGTCCCTTACCCCAAAGAAACATCCTCCACGGAAATATTCTCCAGAGTAACCCCCTCCTCTAGCCCCCCCCCCCCCTCCAGATAAAATCCTTCCTGAAAATGGTTGTATACTTCCCAATAACCAATAAATAATGCTGGCAAGTCCGGCGCCCCCTTCATGGCAATTTCCCTTCCCCCATGAAAACTTCCTTCATGGAAAGATCCTTCCATATAGCCCCCGACCCTCTCCTTCCCCCACCTACCAGAAAAAATCTCCTCTGAAAAAGTCTGTATACTTCCCAATAACCAATACTATATGTTAACATTGAGTAAAGTTCATAACTTTCAGCCCTCCCCCTGGGGACTTTGGGGGATCAAGTCATCCTAAAAGACATTTTTATCATATTTTCGACCATGCTGAACAAAATGGCTATCTCAAAATTTTGATCGGGAGACTTTGGGAAAAAAATGAGCGTGGGAGGGGGCCTAGTTGCCCTCCATTTTTTTTGGTCACTTAAAAAGGGCACTAGAACTTTTAATTTCCGTTCCAATGAGCCCTCTCACGATATTCTAGGACCACTGGGTCGATACGATCACCCCTGGGGAAAAAAAAAAAACAAACAAACAAATAAACACGCATCCGTGATCTTTCTTCTGGCAAAAAATGGAAAATTCCACATTTTTGTAGATAGGAGCTTGAAACCTCTACAGTAGGGTTCTCTGATACGCTGAATATGATGGTGTGATTTTCATTAAGGTTCTATAACTTTTAGGGGGTCTTTCCCCCTTTTTTCGAAAATCAGCCAAATTTTCTCAGGCACGTAACTTTTGATGGGTAGCACTAAACTTGATGAAAGTTATATATTTGAAATCAGCATTGAAATCTGATTCTTTTGATATATCTATTGGTATCAAAAACCCGTTTTCTAGAGTTTCGGTTACCATTGAGCCGGGTCGCTCCTTACTTACAGTTCGTTACCACGAACTGTTTGAAACCCGAGAACAATATATATTATTAAGTTAGATCTTTAAGAGTAAGTTGTGGGACGATTTTGAACTATCCAGAAAGCATTATGTGTATGCTTTTAGTACTACATCTACAGTTACTGTAACTAATAACGCTTAGAGTTTTAAGGTGAAACTTATAGGAAATGTTTAGGTTTCGTTCCAGTTAAACGAAAAAAACTGTATACACGCTGGTTTTCAGAATAGCATATAAGCAATATCATAGGCAGCATCACTCTATAATAGCTAGAAATTTCTTTGAAACATTTAAAGAAGCTAATTTGATTCAAAATTAACACTTTCTTCTTCTTTGGCACAGGGACAAAGTGCCTGCCTTCATTTCAATTAATAACTCTTTTTATATTTTTAAACTCATCTTAAAAATAAAACTTCACTTTAAATTTCCTTCTGAACTCGAGTCACAAAAATAATAGAAGAATATGAAAAAAGGGCTTAAAGTGAACGAGTACAGCCGTAAGCATATTTCATGTCATTTTGAGAAAAAGTAACCTAAAAGGCATCCCGAGGTAGTTTTTGGCCCAAAGTTTTACGGTTTACCGAAATTACATATGCAAGTTATTCCTTTAAGGTCAATTGTTACATGTACGACAGCCCCCTGCTTCCGATATTTGGAAAGTGGTTATGTACAGCCTTCAAACCTTTGCTTTATTCTCAACAATCGTACCTATAGATTTAGAGGAAAAATTTAAACCTCCCTAGTCAAAATTTGTAATAAGTATTCAATGTATTTTCAGTCCCATAATTCTTTTTATCAACAAAAAAAATTGGTCTCCCTATGAGAGCAATGCTATCTGGATTATTTGCAAACATTTATGTAGAACGCCTTGAAAATTGAGCCTTAAATTCATATTTTTTAAAACATGTCTATTGGGGGTGTTTAATGGATGATGTAATATCACTCTGGAATTATGAGGAAAGTGGACTTAGGGGCTTTCTATATTATCTTCATACATATGATCGAAATTTAAAATTTACCTTAGAAATTGAAAAATGCAAATAAATTATCGTATCAGGATGTATAAATTATTAGTAGCATTGATAAACTGGATTTTACAATTTACAGAAAACCCACACAAAATAACTGATACCTACATTTTAAATCCAATCACTCCTCCCCCCACAAGTTAAAGGAGGTGATGGTACATCTCATGTCAATCATTCCCTAAACCTTTGCTCTGATTCCTATATCACAGATGAACTAAATTTCATTAGAGCCATTAGCGAACACAGAATAATAAACAATTCAACGTTTCACTAACGTCTTCAAACTGTATTCCGTTTTTCCACCCGTTTGAATTAATCGATCAGAAAATGTGCTTAAAAAAGAGATATTTTTGTTGTGTCTTAATTTTTAGAAATGTGGTTTGAAAGTAAATGTTTTCGTTGTGTCTTAATTTTTATAGTGACGAAAACTTCTTTTAATAGTGATTTTATTGCTGGATATTTGCATGCATAGCTGAAGTATCTAAGGTTAGTAAATAGAACAGTCATAATGAGGAAACATTTAGGCCACGGGGAGACTTTAAAAAAAAAAATGATAACATTCTAAATGACATATTTGATAATGTGAGGCAAAAAGTAACCGAATGAGATGTTCATAGCACTCCAACCTCCCGACCTCCTAGGTGGGAATCAGGGCCTGATAAGCACGAGTGCTCCCAAGCTATGGTTGGGGCCTCGGAGCGAGGATTCACGCCCCCGTCCCTAGCGAGCCGGGAGGAGAGCCCTAAGTTGCACCTCACAGCGGTGGAGTGGTGTAACATTCTATTAGTAGCCTAGTCCGACAAATAGAATGGCTAACGCAACGGGGCGCCAAGGGTCTGGGGAGCCTTTGGTCAAGTAAATTCCTATGAAACACCAATGGATATTGAAGATCAAATGCAGAGAGATACTACTATTACGGCGTTCGCGGTAGCCGACGCGGACCAGGTCAGGGTGGTGCCTGGCCCGACAAGTATGCAAGCCGCCCGATCAAGAAAACGATCAAGAAAACGATCAAGAAAACATCTGAATATTGGCGCCTGGAATGTTCGCAGCTGCAAGCTGGAATCCACGCAACTGCTCCTTGCAAGGGAGCTGCAAAAGTATAATATCAACGTTTGTTGTCTGTCAGAAACAAGACTTAATGATGTTCTGTCCAAAAAGTTGACCATTTCCGAATCGGACTCATTCCAGTTGTATAACTCGGGTCCCAATGATGGTTCCGGCCAGCAAGGAGTTGGGTTCTTAATAGACGGTCCTACTGCATCATGCGTCACCTCTTGGGAGCCAGTGTCACCAAGGATCGCCATGATCAGACTGAGAGGCCACATTAGCCACATAACCATAATCGCCGTGTACGCTCCGATAAGGGACAGTAGTGACGCGGTCAAAGATGCCTTTTATTATGACCTACAAAGAATCATCGACAAGACACCAAGGCGCGACATGCTCTTTGTAGCTGGAGACTGGAACGCCCGGCTTGGCAGAGTAGACCCCGACACAGCAGCAGTTATTGGCCGCCACACCGTTGGTGACAGATGCATCAATGGAGAAAGGCTCTTACAGTTAGCCAGATACAACAACCTATGCGTCACAAACACTCTCTTTGAGCACAAGAGACTCCACCTCGTTACATGGCGTTCGAACGACGGCGTAACAACAGCCCAGATCGACCACATCTTAGTCAGCAGAAGATGGAGGAGCTCCTGCACAGATGCCCGGGTATACAGAGGAGCAGACACAGGATCTTTAAATGGATCCGACCACTATCTCCTCACTTGCAAAGTCCGTCACCGCCTTAGTAGGCAGAAGCGACAGAAGGCAGGGAAGCGCTTCGATGTTTCGAAACTAAGATGCCCGGAAATCAAAGCCGACTTTGAGTTAAAGCTAAGCAACCGGTTCGATGCCTTGAATCGTCTCTCACTCGTCGATGAAGAATGGGCGCAGATAAAAATTGCGACACAGGACGTAGCTGAGGAGGTGCTTGGCCACACAAAACGAAAACAGCGAGCCTGGATCTCTGACCACACCATAGAACTAGTTGAGAAGAAGCGACCCCTCGTGGGAGGTGCAAAAGAACCCTTAAAAGTAGCCCGCAAAGCAGTTAAACAGTCACTGAAACAGGACAGAGAACAGTACTGGTCAAATCTGGCGAATGAGTTGGAACAAGCGTCCAGGAGCCACAACAGCAGGAAAATGTTCAAACTACTGAAAGAAGCGACTGGAAAAGCTCCTGTAACGGTTGACACACTGAAAGATAAGTCCGGAGAACTCATCCGAACAGAAGAAGGACGCATGGAACGCTGGCGAGAGCATTTTTCTGAGCTACTGAACCCTGTCAAACCCCCGTGCGATCTACCTGCCTTCTCGAGTGCTGCTAGAGAGCCCTACGCAGTAAACCTCGATCCGCCAAGTATTGAGGACGTACAGAAAGCGCTGAAGTGCATGAAAAACAATAAAACTCCTGGAGAGGATGGGATCCCTTCTGAAATGTTCAAGTCCTCACCAACTCTACTATGCCGCCTAACCGACCTTTTTGTCCAGGTGTGGACGACAAAGACCTTCCCAAAAGACTGGAAAGTATCAGTCCTCGTTCCGCTATACAAAAAAGGAGATAAGGCCATTTGCGGAAACTATAGAGGTATCTCCCTGATCGACCATGCCATGAAGATCTTCTGCGTCATTCTTTTGAATCGATTCAAAGACGCACGTGACAAGTTAACCCGTCCTGAACAAGCAGGCTTCAGACCAGGCAGAGGCTGTCCAGAACAGATATTGACGATTCGCCTCATCCTTCAGCAGTACAGCAGGTTTCATCTACCCCTTCTCATCGCCTTTATTGACTTTGCAGCTGCCTTCGACTCTCTCATCAGAGAGGAGCTATGGAGAATTATGGCTGAAGACGGTGCGCCACAGGAGATCATTGAGATACTCCGAAGTGCATATAAGGACACTGAGACTTGCGTCCGTGTTTCCGGCAATGACACCCCTAAGTTTCCAGTGGAGTTTGGGGTAAAGCAGGGATGCCCCCTTTCGCCTATATTATTCAACTACGCGATAGACTGGATCATGTATAATGCAATGAGAAACCGCAGCGGAATAGTCTTCGGACAAATAGCTGGTTTCCTCCAGCCCCTGACAGATCTGGACTTCGCAGACGACGTTGTTGAGCTGGAAACTACCGCCGACAGCTTACAAGGCATGATCGACGATACCTATGAGGTCTCAAAGCGCATCGGACTGGCCATCAGCGGCGCAAAGACTAAAGTATTGGCTCTCAACCAACCTGCTCCTTGCCAAGTTACCCTCGACGGTGAGCCAATAGAAAGCGTTGAGGAATTCAAGTATCTTGGCTCTATCATAACACCAGATGGCGGAGCTGAAAGGGATATCTCTGCCCGCATAGCAAAAGCCTGGGGAGTGTTTACTAGTCTGAAAAAAGCATTATGGACCAGACGGGAGATCTCAACCAAAACAAAAGTTAGAATCTATGGTGCAACTGTTCGAGCAGTACTACTGTATGCTTGCGAGACATGGCCGATCAAGACTGAAGATGCGAGAACTTTGGATGTGTTCGACCACCGCTGCCTTCGTTACATCCTCCGCATTAAGAGATGGGACAGGATTTCCAATAGTGAAGTAAGGAGTCGCTGTGGCCAATCAGAAGAGCTATCGCTTATCATTAAAAGACGTCGCCTGAAACTCCTCGGCCACACATTGCGCCGTCCCGAAGGCACGATATGTCGAGACGTCCTTGTCTGCGAACCAGCCCCCTCCTGGAAACGTAAACCAGGAGGACAAAAGAAGAACCTGTGGCAAACATTCAAGGAGGACCTGGAACCGTGGGGAGGATTCAGGAGACACGGTCGGAGATGGGACAAATACTGGCTGAAGATCGCCGGAGAAGCTGCAGCCGACAGGTCCAAGTGGTCGTCGGAAGTCATCCCAAGATCCTTTGGTGCCGGGCAGGACAGTTCATCGTCTGGTTCCCGCCGAAAGTAAAGTAAGTAAGTTCATAGCATCTGCTTGTCTAAGCACCGAAAGAATAGGTCAGAGATGACGTTCTGATAACTTTCTTCTTACGCAATTTTTGACTCTTAATGGAGCCTTTATATTGAAAATTGGGAGTATCCTCAAAAAAAAAGTTGGAGGAAGAGACCCTTAGAAGGTTGGCGCCCTTAGGAGGTCGAGTGAGGCTCTTGGTGCTTGTGGTCCTTGATGGTTCATACTCATAATCATCTCACTAATCCAATAATGTGCACTTGTCTATTAAAGCGACCACAGTCGAGAAGTAAAACCAGGTCATCTTGATGAGTCTATTACTTTCAACTTTTTTAGCGTTAAGTCACAAATTTCTATCTCTTTTATTACATATTTTATATTGACAACACTGCTCGATGGTACTTGTGTATTATACAGAACACATTCAAGTACTAGCTTTGAAACGGACTGTTACATTAACCTCAAACCGTGATCATTATAAACAAAATCTCAAGGCGAAATTGTGATGTCAGAGAAATTACGTAAATCCATTGACCTAGAAATAGATGTGTAATCTTGTACAGTTATTATTTCCAACTCCCATGATTGGCCTAGAAAGAGACACGTTATCTTGTATTCGTCGTATTGTACCCCTTTGATTGGCTGTCCGGTTGTTCGTACCGTTAGTAGATCAATGATCTTGTATTCGTCGCGGTATTACCTGGCCTTCTACTCATGAATCTAAAGTTATTTTTCCAGACCTAGGGGGGTAATTTTACACGCTTACTATATGTGCACCTGTATAGAACATGGTATGTAAACATAACACTTGTTAATTAGACTGATAAAGAGTATTATAATTCTAGTGATTTATAGTCAATAATCTAGTGATTTATGAGCTGATCTAGTGATTTTTTAAAGAATCTAGTGATTTTTTTTTCACCGGGTGGCAACCCTGGTAGGACATCTGTAGGGGCTGGGATATTTTCCATTTGGGTGAAAGTTGGGGAAGCGACAATAGAATATTGGGCTATTGCAGAATTCTGGATTAGATTAATGTAGTCCATTTGCAGTGCTTCAATTAGTTGAGTTTCACGGAAACAAATTCAGATCTATTTTCGGTTATCTCAGAGTACACTTTAGCGTCATTCTTTTTATCGAAAAATAATTTTTAAAAATTCCAATCAGGCTCCAATTATTTTTCTTTAAACTAAGGAAGTTTTTTTACAGTTAAGAAAATTAAGTGAAAAATTACCCCCCCCCCCGCCATCTGACTAATTAAAAATTTAAACTTTCTTTTCAAAACAGCACTAAAACTTAGATCGAAGCTATAGTAGACTAAATAAAACTGCCAAAATTATGATAGGTTATATGTGACCTTGAAAAAGATAGAGGAGGGGACTTTTGATCTAAAAGTCAAAAGCACTAATTTTGTTTTTACTTCTTTTTCAGTATTTGTTTTTCAATTTGATTTAATCAATTTGACGTCGCAAGAAGAACATTTTGATTCTCATTAGGTTCCTTACAACCTTGGACATAAACATGAAAATAAAAATACCTATACAACCCTTTTTTTGTTCTCCTGTGAATTTTTAATTATATATGTATTCCCTTCTGGCACGACATCATGTCAAGTGTACAGCCTTAATGTAATTCTCAGATTTTAGTTGCAAGACTAACAAGGCAATGCGAATCTTACTGTAAAAGAGCAACCTTTAATAGCACCATCTTTTATTCGATTCTAAATATGTTGCTAGTTTTAGCAATTAGGTAATTATTAGCTGTCTGAGTGGGTATCTCCCTAAAGGGACAAAAGGTCTCATGAAACGATACTGATGGAAGAAAAGTAAATTGAAAAATATGGTCTTCTTTTTCATTTCATGCGGAAATAATCAATGGTAGCATGGGTGTCCACAGGAGGGGCCATGACTCCCCCCCCCCGGAATTTAGACCAGAGTATGAAGAAAATAGAAGTGTAACAAATAATCAAAGTAAAAGAATTTTCTTTTTTTTTTTGTCTTTAAGAACTGCGATGAAACTTATTTAGAATCAATTCAAAATTTAATTCAATTCTTAGATTAACTCAATATAGGTCATTATTT
>CM051274.1:35047309-35090309 GCA_027921565.1 Artemia sinica | reverse complement strand
ATATATCTAGAGGAGGCCAAAAACGGAACCCGATTTAGGGTGTAGAGTTATTACTCCCAAGGGCATTTTTATGCCCTAGCAATAATGTGGTAAGCTTAATGAAGCTTACCGCATTTTGGAATTAATAAACAAAGGAATTTTTATATATATACAGCGTCGTGCCCTACCAGGAGTCAGTTTGGTCTTGGTTTTTGCACATATTTTGTCAAGCTAAAAACGTAAGTATAATTTTTTTATTCTTTTCCTTATTTTTTAAAATATAATCCTAGTTAAGGGGTAAGATTCTAAGTTTCTTAAGTCTATAATGATTATCCTGTGTCTATTCCATTGGTTGTATCCTATAAGGTCTTACCCTATTAGGAATTTTGCTGGCTTTTCTTTCATAATAATGAAACTTAACTTTTAGCTAAAACCTGAACGGGAATTTAGTCAAGATACCAGAGTTTGTGAATTAAAATATTGATCTTTTAATAAATCAACAAATAATTAATCAACAAATAATTCTAAATAAATAACAAACAAATGGCTTAAATTGAATAGTAAAATTAATAGTAATTAGTAAAAATATGAGTAAAATAGTAAACATTCTTTTTTTAAAGTAAAACTCTTGGTTTTTCTATGCCGGCATAGAATCACATTTTTGTACCACTCACTGTTTTAAATATGATCAGTCTAAAGGTATCATGATCAGTCTGGTGGCCGGCGTTTACCCCCCCCCCCCCTGTGATAACCCCCTTGGAAAATACCCCCGGAAAACACCACATGCGGAAAATACCCCCCTGAAAATAACCCCTACCCCAGTGGAAAAAAGGCTTTCCAAATTTGAGAAAACTTTATCTCCGCTATTCTTGTATCTGCCCCCCCCCCTGTAAAATTTTCTGCGGACGCCCTTGAATGGTAGTCTACCTTATTGTTTGGAAAAGATCAAATGTGGATACATAATTTTTTCTTTCGTGGGGGGGGGGGGGGGGGCACGAGGACCTCATTGATTGTTTTTTCATTGATCTCCTCGATCAGTTAAGATATTTACTATACAATTACTACTTTTTCAATTAATGAAACTGAAGCAAGTAGCTGTTATGTTGAATATCTGACTTTAGCAGAGGTAGAGGAAGGCCCGACTTTAACACAGGTAGAGAAATGTCTGACTTTAACAGAGGTAGAGGAAGGCCAAATTTTAACTGAGGCCAAGGAAGGTCAGAAATTAGCAGAGGCAGCGAAAGCAAAGAATTTAACAGTGGTAGTGGAAGGCCATATTTTAACAGACGAAGTAGGTAAGAGATAAACCAAGGCAGCGTAAGTTACGCTCAGAGCAATACTGGAATCAAGGGAGATTCTTCCAATGCCAAAGAGAATTATTTCGCAGATAGAGGCAAAAGAAATGGAGAATTTAACAGAGGGAGAGCAAGTAGTTATTTTTTTTATCAAGTAGTAGTTATAGTTGGAACGTAAGTAGGGATTCAGGCCTGTTCGTTGAAGATGGTAAGATCGTCAAAAACGAACCTCCAGAGTGGATGAAAACTGAACCTACTTTCTATAAATATTGGTATAAGCAATTCAAAAATTTTTAGAATTCGACGAAGGAATTTTATTAGATCAAGAGGTATGGCATTCGACAACATTTGAAGATACAGTAAAACAAATTACTGACAATAAATACTGACCAAGTAGTCAATTCTAATTATAGACCTTCTTTGAATTCCCTTTTTTACGCTGCGGTCTTAATTCTTTAATAGTTAATGTATTATTAGGAATTAATGAAACAAAAAGGTAAACAAACTATGACTTCAGAATTAAAAGTTCTAAGGATTGGAGGACAATTAGCCCACCTCCCTCATGCCCTTTTTTCTCCAAAGACATTCGATCAAAATTTTTAGATAGCCATTTGAATCAGCATATTTGAAAGGTCTAATACATATGCCTTCTGGGATGACACGACCCCCAGTAGTCACTGGGGGAAGGGGTGTAAGATACATTGTTTCCCTATTAGGGGTACATTGTACGTTATCCTCCTGGGACCTGATGTCCAACCGGTTGTATATTCGTTTACGAATTTTTATCGTTCAACCTACTGCAAATCCGGACTTAAAGATTGTCTCCTTTTATGCAAGAGGCGTTTGCTGCCATCTTGATTTTTTTTTTCAGTCCGGTAACAGTAATGGAGGCCGAACCAGGAGCAAGTGAAATAAAGAAAATCAACTTACGAAAAAGGTCAAAAGGTAAGAAATTAGATAAAAAATATAAAGAGATAGGCTAGACAATATAAAAAAATCAGGCGATATATTCTAAGACCAAAGTATTGACAGGTTTGATTTTCAACGCATTTACTGTTATTGCTGCCATCTGACAGAAGGACTTTCAGTCTTGTACAATGGGTTGTACATTCGGTCTAACCTTAGAAGTCCAACGGGTTGGAAGATTGTATTTTTGGAGCTAAGTTTTTTTTTTGGTTAAGCCTAACATTTTTTTTTCTTCAGCGAGGCTATTTAAATGGAGTTGACGTATGTCTACAGTTTCCTACTGTGAGGTATAAAGCGCCAACAGTTCCTCTCTTTTGCAATATCCTTAGAAAAAGTCTTGTCCTTGATTGAAAACATCGATATCAGCAACATGGAAGATAGCGGAGACGAAACCAACCCTGAGTGGTGTTTATCCGGCAACACATGTGCAACAGATGCAGACTAAGTGCCTCTGATAGTGAAGAAGAGTCTCAAGGCTTTCTAGATCGGGCTAATCTCAATGACTTCTCAGTCCTATTTGACGAAAAAGAGGACGATATTCCACTAGCGCATTATATTCCAGCATTCAAAACTGATTCCGTACCAGCAAGTCGCTCAGGAAAAATTCGCCGCCCCAACAAAATGTGGACCAGTTCAGATACCCTGAACGAGCATCATTCATACCTTCCCTTGTGCTCAGATCAAGTCAACGGGAAAGCTGGAAGCCACATGAATACTTTTTGAAGTACTTTCCTGGCTCATTTTTTGAGACAATGGCTTTTGTAAGGAATTGTCATTACCAGAAGGCCACAAACAAATCTTTGCTCGCTAGTGTCTCCGAACTGGCGGTATTCTTTGGCATTTCAATCGTCATGAGTAATCTGAAGTTTCCTCGTCTTCAAATGTTTTGGAGCAAGAAATTTTGAGTCCCTATCATCTGCGAGAAAATGCCTCGAGATTGGTTTTTCAAGTTTAGACAGAATGTGAAGTATGACGAGGTTAACCAAAAGAAATAATACCAAAAGATACCAAAAGAAATAATCGTCTTTGGAAAGAATTTGCGTCTTTGCTGAATTTGGTGCGAGTTGAGTGTCTAAAGGTTGAGCAAGAACAATTCGTTTGTATTGACGAGCAAATGATTCCCTTGGCTGGGCGATGCAGCCTGAAGCAGTACGTACCAAATAAGCCAAATCCTCTTGGTTTGAAGAAGCTTGTTTTAGCAGGTTCATCAGGTCTGGTGCATGATTTCGTAATCTATCAAGGAAAGACAACCTTTGTGCCAGAACTACAAGCTAAAGGTCTGAGCAGTGCCACTGTGCCACACCTATGCCAAGATCCAAGTGAAGGTTCATATCTTTTCTTTGATAGGTACTTCACTAGCATGTCTTTGCTCGAAAAATTATCAGAAAATTGCATAAATGTAACTGGCACTCTCATGAAAAATCGACTGGAAAGTCTACCAGCGAAGATCGGTCGTGGACTAAAGAGAACTGGACGTTGGTTTTCCCTTAAGTTCACGCGAGAAGGTCGAGTTGTAGCCGTTAGTCAGTGGTACGACAACAAGCTCACTTTTCTAGCTTCAAGCTTCTATGCCAAGGAACCCGAGCTACCTGTGTCAAGATACAACAAGTCTGAAAGAAAATATGTAGATATTTCCAGTCCTCTTGTGGTAAGACAGAACAACAAGTACATGGGCGGAGTCGATCTCTGTGACCACATGGTGAGCTATTACAGATTCAGCAGCAGGACAAAGAAGTGGCCAGTTTGAGTTCTTCATCATTTCATTGATTTGGCTCTTTCAAATGCCTGGCTACTCTAAAGGCAGGATTCAATCAAAGGGAAAAAACCCTACGATCAGCTGATCCACTTCAGATTTCAGGTAGCTGAATATATAGTTGAAGATCTTCGGCGATCTACCGAGGGTAACTTCAGCGAATGTGAAGACGATAATGATGAAGATACACTGGAGCAGTCAGCTAAAAGAAGAAAAAGATTCCCTTTGCCATCCGGACCGGAGAAGAAATCGAATGCAAAGCATCTATATCGCTACAACGCGACGCTGAGGAATTCGGCTCGATGCCGGATGCATGGATGCAAAATGCGAACGAAAGTGTTCTGCGAAGCGCGTCAGGTCTATCTCTGCTTTCAGGTTGGCAAGCAAGTTGGAGAATGTTTTTCAGATTTCCATAAATGATAAAGGATGTTTTTGTGTGTTATTGATCGTATGTTTTCTCATGGCATTTTGTAACTTGTGTTTGAAAATTACATGAAGTTGAGTCCCAATGTCCAACGGGTTGTACATCCCCCCCGGACCCTCAGAACGTTAAAAAAAATAAAACTTTCATTCCATCGTCTTGTGCTATTTTTTTTATCGGTAAATTCCAAATTCCATATTCGCCCCTACTCAGGAACATACCCAGGACTCAGGAGGTTATGGAAAAAGTGCAGAAATTTTGGGAAGGAATTTTCTGCTGGTGGGAGCGGGGAAGTCAATGGGAGAATCTACCACGAAGAGGGAAGTTCCCGGGGGTGGGAGAATTTCTTAGGAGACATTTTACACGGGAGGAAGAAAAGGGGATTTATAGGCATTATTTGAAAAACAGTGAGAAATTAAATAAATAAAAAAGTTTTCACAACTAAAAGTGAAGAGCAAATAATTTCTGAGACCACACTGGCTAATCATGACAAAACAAAATCACAAAGAAGAGAGAAACAAGGACAATAACAGCACTGTTATTTTTCTCGTTTCTCTCGTCTTTGTGATTTTCTGTTTTGTTATTATTAGCCAGTGTGACCTCAGAAATTATTTACGACAAGCTTACGGGGATCATTTGATCAAGTCTGTTCTTAATTATTTTGCTTTGTCAAAAGAACACGCTAACCTAATTAAACAGCAAGAATATTTACAGCATTATAGGGTAAAGAGACTTATTCCGAATTCTCTTTGTTTAGTGTTTATTTTGAGGTTTGGTTTTTATATTGTCCTTTTGACTTTTATCTGCATTTTGTATTATTCTGCACTGAGAGCAGCAGAGCGAAGGTCTCAACCAAAATGTTTGCATAATTTTTTCCTCCGTTTTCCGCTGGCTTTTATTGTCTTCGCTTCTCTCTTCTTTGCGATTTTTT
This sequence comes from Artemia sinica, assembly GCA_027921565.1. NCBI lineage: Eukaryota > Metazoa > Arthropoda > Branchiopoda > Anostraca > Artemiidae > Artemia > Artemia sinica. The sequence continues at coordinate 35,084,964 of CM051274.1, read as the reverse complement.
TTTGTTTTGTCAGCAAAGAGCAACATTAAAACTTAAAAAACTGAAATAATTCCACTTATAATTTGCACTACCCCTTCCACAGCCTTCGTTTTTTACGGTAAAGTTTGACTTTTTGTTACAATTCTTTAAGAAAGGCTGCTCAAACACAAGGGCCGTCGAATTTGAATGAGAAGTATTTTTGAAGTACTTTAAGACTTTAAAGTAAAGGACTAGAGATGAGGAAGGCGCAGCCCGCCTCATATACAGAATAATTTCTATTCACTTTGAATTTTAATGTTGCTCCTTACTTTCAACTGAAAAACCCTGTTTTTTATTTTAATAAATTGAAGCACGGCATAAATCTGTCCGCAGCTGATGGAATAAACTAAAAAGTCAAAGCAAGGGAGCAACATCTTCGAAAACGTCTCTAGTAAAGCCATAAATGCAAATACAAAGTCATAAATGCAAAGTCTCCTTAGCAAAGTCTTGCATAATACACGTTGCTATAGATACGGAGAGTGTTTATTCATAAATGCAAATAGAAAATAAAAATGTCATGTAAAAGTTTACCGTTTTCCTTGTTGAACTATAAAAAGCCAGTACTAGTAACAAATAATTTCTGTGAGGCAAGCACTTCAACTGGAAATAAAAATGAATCTGGACTAATATGTCAAGAAACTTTGAATTCAATTTTGCAACCACGGACGTGGATTGATGACGAAGGAGCAATATGGAGGCAAGAGGTACGTTTTCTGAGTGAGAGGCAAAGGTGGACTGTTATGAAAAAGTTGAGAGCCATGGCTTATTGAAAAAAAAAAGACAGATAGTCTAAGTGAGAGGCAAAGCACCCCACTCTGAATCTTTATATTTGTGTTTTCTGAGGGAAATGATGGTGTTCAGAGCCATGGCTAATTGGAAAAAAAAAGCCAAAACAGATAGAGTGAGTGAGAGGCAAAACACCCCTCTCTGAATCTTTATGTTTGTGTGGAATCATACTGACCATTTCTCTACAAAACAATAATAAACAAAGTAAACTTGCACTTTTCTAAGGTCAAACATTATTTTTTCACTGTTTTTACAGGACTGAAGAAGAAAGACTATTTCCACGTATACAATCAGATGCTTAGATTCCCTCTTGAGTAAAGTATGAGAATATCAAGTATATGATGCACCCTTTAAGTTTTTCCAAGAGTTGTGTAGCAAATGTAGTATGCATTTAATTCAAAATTTGATTCTATAAACTGTAAAACCTTCAGAGTCATAGTTTCTAGTTTTTATCACTGAGAATAGAGTCCAACTGTTTCCAAGTCCCGCGAGTGGTCTTATGCCCTACCCCAGTATATTTTCCTTTGCAGGTATCAAGTACTCCTGGATCAAGGACAGAGGTTATAACCCTCCGTGAGAGATTGAATTACAAGCTCAAACAAAGACAATCTAGGCCAGTCGGATTTTGCCCTATAAGAAGAGAATTATATAGTCAATGCTTTGGTAAGTTGTGAGGGAATTTATCTTAAAAAGCCTTTAAGTTTATCTTCAAAGTTTACTAACAATAGCCAAACTTTTCCAAAAATATTTTTATCGGTCATTACTATGACTAAGCATAATAGTTTATGTTATAAGTAGTAAACGTGTAAAAGCCAGCCCTTATTTGGCATTCTCCACAAATTGTGAAGAATCATATTTTCTGGAAGCTTTCAGTCTTCACTATCCAAGTTTAAGTGAATGAATAAATGAGGAATTATTTCCAATTTAAAAAACAGCTATTAACAAACTGAGCCTGAATAAATCAGAAGCACCGGTGTAGAGCTGCCTAAATAAGGAGCCATGTGCCGTCGTTTTTTCCCGGACGACTCGAAACTTATATGTTTGACCTAAGGTCCATGCGGTAAGGGGCAGCTCCTTATGGAAAGCATGGTCTTAGAAGCTTGGGAAGGTGTTCATTTGATTAGAAAATGAAAGATCTAGAGCTGGTCTTGAGGGGTCAAAAGCGATTGGAGAGCAACCAATCTCCCTCCTGTGCCCTTTTTTGCTACCTGACCCAGCATAAGGACCCATGATATTTAATCAAAATTTTTCTTCAAAAAACGTAGTTTACTTTTGGGATTGACATTATCTCCACAGCCCCAGGAGTAATGGCTATAAAGATTTAAGGGACTTTAGCCCTACTCATACTTGTGGTAATTTCTGTTTCTTTGTTACTTTTAGTTTCAGGTCGTTTTAGAATTCATTTTATTCACCTATAGCAGCATTTATTATCTGTTTGTTTGACGCGATCATTCATTTTAATTTCTTTTCATTTTGGGTTTAATTTATTAATTAATTGTAGAGGGTATTGGTGACAATATTTTCATGGTGCCCCTGACAAAACTAGACTCAAAAAAAGAAGCTACTACTGCTATTTTCATTCACCATCTAGTCACTAGTCGTCATGCTCAGTGTCTGAACATCAGGCAGATTACATTGCGGGATTTGCTGCCGATAATGGATGGAATGGAGTCAGTAAGGGCTGCCAAAATCATGCAGGGTGGGGAGGGGGGTTGTTTTTTCCTGGACACATGAAACACCAGCCCTGGAAAAAGAAAACATCCATGAGAAACAATACAAGGTGGGATAAAGAAGTTATCTTGCTACTAACGGTTTTAAGGTTTCCAGTACCGCCTACTCCTGATGGATGGCGAGTGATGGGTGCCTCTTCTCTTTGTTATGAACGACGAATGTTGCCTGCTCAAGTTGGTGGATGAAGTTTTTGGGATAGATCAAAACAATAATGGCCACGATGACACTACCAAAGAAGGCTGTTCTATGAAGAGAATAAAAAAAATAAATGTAGGTAAACCCTGTCTTAAAATGGCGCGCCCGAGGGAGCACCAATTGCCCGGTTGCTATCGGTGCTATACTATTTACATTTGAAGGGAAGGGTGGGGCCGAAGGAAATGCACTTTTGTGGCCTGAACCTTGACTTTGTGGTTCTTGTCATAGCAATAGCAAAAATAATAATATATTGATAGTAATTTTTGCTTGTTTTAAGTTTGAAATATTGTTTTACTTTATTTCTGACGTCTTGGGTTTGAACATGACGCTTTAATTTTCTTTGAAAAACTTGTTTTATGAATTTCTTTAATAATAAAGAAAAGAAGAGTCAAAAGAACATGACAAAATTCAACGCAATATACACAACACACACACAAAAAAAAACTAACAAACCAACTAAAACAGATAGATGAATTACAATTTAAGAAAATAACATACAAACAAATCACGGTTTAAAACCAATTAAAATTAAATTTAATCCAAATTTATCTTTTTTTAATCCAAATTTAAAATTTAAATGCAAATTTGAATAAAAACCAAACTTCTAAATTTATTCTGCCTATCAATAACAACGGCAAGTCCCATATTTTGCTAATATTCCAGATTTGCTTGTCAAACATAGGCAATTCATAAGGCACTTGCAATCCTTATCATTAAGAGAACAGAGAAATCTTTCGTCCGCTTCAGATAGGATGGAGACAACGATAGACCATGTTGTACAAAAAGAGCATTGTATATGCGCGCAAATGAACAGTTGAACAGCAATTTACTGATAACAAAGACACCGTAGCCACGATGGGCTTTTGTTGAAAAATACTGAACAGGAGCAGAAAGAGTCGATATTAGGTTTGACGCAATTGGAAATTAATTTTATGGACATTTTTTCTCCGGGTTTCAAGGCCGTAACCGGGGGGGGGGGGGTAGGGGGAATTAACCCCCCCCCCCTTCCAAAATGTTTGTCTGACTCGTAAAAACGTAACAAAAATGCATATAAACAAATTTTTCATGCGCTGTTTTATGTAACCCGAAAAAAAATCCTGGGTACGGCCTTGGTTAAATCGATTTAATGTCGGCTAGTTTTAGCCTGCGTTCGATTCCGCGCTGGCACTTGTACAATTTAGTTCACTATGCACCATTTATTATTTAAAACATAGTTGCTATACTTATGTCTGACTTGTATCTTTAATTTCTATTTGTCTTTTTGCTTTGTTTTCAATGGAGATTAGTCAATACCCAAAACTAGCATTGACTCTACACTTTCACATTTTACTTTATTATGCAGTATTTATTGTTCAATCAATTCCCTGTTACTTTATTTGACTTGCATCTTCAGCTACAACTTCTTCGTTTTAAACGCTTATATTTAATTCGATCTGTTTAGACGACCCAATCTTTAAAGATCGATCACATACCCGTTGAAGGCCATGACATTCATTATATATGAATAATGCTTTGGCAAATGGTGGTTGAAATAAAAGTATTTGCAGTTTCAGCATGAAGAACTACAAGCAAGATTGGTAAGCATCTGGCTTACCAATGACCACAAGCCATTGATAAGCTATACTACAAGCCAGATTGGTAAGAATGATATGTGAAAATATTTACTTGTTTGCACTGAAACATTAAAAAAGACTCGAAAGAGTAATAAAGATATTAACATAAAAAAATGGTAGTTACGTGTTATAGCGACCATACTTTGTTCCTGATCTGTAATGAAGCTGGTTTTCTGTTTCAACTCGGAGATAATCAGCTTAGCCTGAGCGAGAGAAACTACTTTGCAGGTATATTTTTATTAAATATTTAATATATAGAGGTGGTTAGGTTATGTTAGGTTAAGTATTTAAAATAATGCGCTCTGGACGGAATGCTTTCGATAATTCTCTGCTGTAGTTTCCATAATTTTGTTACTAAAGTATTATACTTTCATCATATTTTTGCATATTTCATTAGGATTAACATAACTTCACTTCTTTAGCCTGGTCGCTATAACACGTAAGTACCAAAAGTTTGAAAATAGATGTCTCCAAATGCAGCAATAGGTTGAAGCTAATTTTTTTTACCTACCATCTGAAAACCAAAAATTTTGTTAATCTAAAAAAAAGCACGCGGCGATCATCACAGAGGCAATGAGGGCTTTCCATGCTCTCATTTTTGGTCTTAAAAGATTTACTTTTCCGGAAAGCAGCCATAAAACATATAAATCTTTACTGTTTATTACATTTGGATATAAAGGCATTTTTACAAAGTTGTTTTTTGAATTGTTTGTTTTTCTTCTTCCTTGTAGATGAGCTAATACGACAAACAAGCGTAAACTGTACAGAGTCTGGACTTTTATTGGCGGAAGTACGTGATGAAATAATTACAAGCATGAACGCTCTAATCCAGCTTTACGAAAGCGCTGTGACCTACACATTATCGAAAGATTTAAAGGTATGTAAGGATTATAAAACTGGAGATACATTTAGAGCTTTTATTATATTTCATCAGGTCCCTTCAAAGATCTTATATTATGAAAATCTGTAATTGAGACTGAAACTACTTTGAAAAGCCGAAAACAGTTTTGTTTTGATGTGGATGGAATATGTTAGATGTTGTTGATGGGAAAATACCGCCAAGTCTTGAAACCTTACATGTTTACATGTAGTAAACAAAATGGGTCCAGGCTTGCGCAAAGCCTCCACTCAATTGGAGGTCTTGGAGACTCCTTGCTACTCACTTCTAGGCCAGATTGCTTTGTGCGGACTTGAGAAGATGTTATTTGTCATTGGCCTGCATTGGTTGGACCTGTTACTTTTCTTGAGACCATAACAATTTCAATGATTCAAATAATGTAAAAATTACGAAATGAAACCTTACAACGTTGAAAGAAAACTGACGTATTTACATTTTGATTGATGAATCCAGACAGTTTATCTTCTTCTTTTTTGTTGGGGGGGGGGGGTAATGTACGCAGCCGTGCTGGTCTCACGCAGCTTGTTGCTACACTGACTTGTTAGTAATCGCAATAGTAATTTGATTAAAATTTGCATATCTTTAGAAGTTTTTTTTTGGGAGTTTTGAAAACAAAAAAGGGAGAATAAAGGAGCTGTGAAAAGACAGCTTTTGGTAAAATTGTCGCGGGTCTAAAAGATGCAATCTGACGGGAAAATAGCAAGACATTGTCTTGGTATCTTATAAGAATGACGCAAAGCAGGGTTTTAAAATTTTTGAGGGTTTTTGTCCTAACTGACACAGGAAAGGCTGTGCTGGAACAAGCCACGATCTGAGAGCGAAACTACCCAACAGCTCTATAGCTTATTCCGAGATAAATACGATAAAATGCTTTGAGGCCTACTTTTCAAACCCTCAAAGTCCAGTCAATAAAATTGTATCAGATCAAGTTTTTATAATCATAGATTATAAATAATATTGAAAACAAATATTTGGGATAGGATAGCTTCACTCGTAAGATAATTTGGCTCTCAAGAAAAATGCTGACGTTTTAATTAGAACAAAACTGAATTTTCTATATCTACAAAATAGAAGGTCGTACATAGTCCTACGCAGACCATCAAAAAAAAAAGATAATTTCACTCTCAAACGTTCTGAGATCACACTGGCTTTATTCGACGTACGAGAAAAAAAAAGGAAAATGAAATGATAAAGCAGATATTTTGGCATGGCTGTATATTTAGCATGGTTATATATTTATGACCATGCTTGTGGGTAAAAATTTATGACCTAAAATGTTTGTGGGTAAAAAGGGGTACAGTATCTAAATAAATTTGAGAACCACTGGTGTAGATAGTCACTTCAAACATCCAGAAATCGTCTCTTTAAACCTTACGAACGTCTAAGAAGTAATCGTTTACGCAACAACAAGCTTACAATATAGTCCATGCAACCACGGTCGCCAGCTTTCCTTGGATTATACATAGCAGCCCAAGAGGTTGAACCGAAACCCAAATTAACATGATGGGAATAATTTTACTGTTTCCTTTTAAATAAAGGTAATTCATACCTAAGGTTGTACCCCATTGGGCCAATTATTATAAATTGCATAATCAGACTCAATTACAAATACTCTAATTGGCAAAAACTGGCCCCTCCTGCCAGCAGTGAATGCAATCTTTCAGCTCCTAGATTTATAATTAAACAAATTTAGCAAAATTATTATTTCAGTTTCAGAAAGATGAGGAAGGCGTAAAAAACAATATTGACGATTTAAAAAACAAAATTCAAGGACTAGAAGCTGAGTTGAAGTCTCTCCGCACTCAGTTTGAACGAGAGAAGGGAGAAATGGAAGAAAAGTTTGAACTGAAAGAAGAAGAGCTTTTATCCCGAATCGAATCACTAGATAATACGAACCAAACTATTAAGGTAAAGTTCTATTCATTTTTCAAAATTTTTTAATATAGAAAATTGTCTGGCTGAAGGCAAAAAAAAAACATACCAATGGTTTAAAGTCATTCTTTGTTTTCAAATGAAGTTTCAGTGGGCATAAGGGCTGTACACACAGATTTATTCTCCTAAACTATGGCACCTGCGGGAAGGGTTCCAGTGGGAAGGATAGAGCTACACGAATGTTCTGGAGGGGAGGCGGAGGTTTGGCAAAGAACTATTAGCTAGAAAAGGGCTATATTCTTAAACATTAGAAAATCATGACACTTTTTATGTTTTGGTATTCCAATGGGAGGAGGGGGACGCGCGATAAAACCTCAGATCGGCCTCCTATACTTTTAAAAATTCTAAAAACCTCGATCTATTGATTTTTTTTTTCTAACAACAAACTAGCCTCTAACATTTTGAACCTAACCTGTTTGTCCTGTTTTTCCTTCGTGGAAAAGTTCACTTTATTCACAAACCAATGACAGGGTGTATGAGCTCTACGAAGCGTAGCGGAGGTATGTGAAGACATCCAAATATCAAGAAAATCAAGACATCCAATTATTCAAAGATAGAACTTATTATACTGACTCTCCAGAATCAAAGATATTCCATGCAAAACTAGATTTCAGTTACTTCCCTTTGAAGTTACTAGGCTGCAAAGCAAATGATGACAAATATTGCCTTTCCCAGAAGAATAAATAAAAAAGGAGCGACAGAGAAATTTTGCGGCGTTATCCCTTGCTTCATTTCAAACAAATTTGGAGCTTTTACTTTATTAAATAAAAAAAAATCAAGTGAAAGTAAGGAACAACATTCAAGCTTAGAATGAACAGAAATGCTATCGTTACCACTCCGCAATACCTCGCTCTTCAAGCCTATTTTTTTTTAGTTCTTTTAAAGAAGCTTCGTGTTTCAAGAGTCGTTTTAAAGAATTGGGATCGAAAGTCAAGCTTTAGCATAAAGAACGATATATTGAGGAAGAAGCAATCCCCCTCATATTCGTAATAATTTCTGTTCGTTTACGTTTGAATGTTGCTCCTTACTTTTAGTCAAAAAAACTTGTTTTTTATTTAATTTCTGCTCGTCTTTTAAATAATACCGGGAAATCTAGGTCCCCCTCCATAGAAAATTCCCTCCCCTCATGAAAAATTCCACCACGGAAAGTTCCATTCACGTCAAATCCCCCCCCCCCACCCGAAAAGTTTCCCCAGACTATTCAATTCTCGCAAAAAAAAAATCCCCCGGAAAATTTCTTGCGGACAATTCCGCTTGAAAAATTCTTCTTAGCACACATTTGAAAAAAAAAATTAATTTTTTATTGTTTTTCAAATAATGCTGGAGTTTCACCCCTCTGTGGATTTTTTTCGAAAAAGACCCCCCCCCCTCAGAAAAAACTTCACTCCCCACGGAATATCCCCCCATCAGGAATGGTTAGTTTAACCAATTTACATGCTTAGCCAGAAAAATGGTTAGTAACAATTTCCTTTTCAAACCTCACATAAAGGATGTTTTCTTTATCTTACTGAAACGTTGGTATTTCAAAACTTAGCAATTTGCATTTTTTGGCGTTATAAATATTTTATTTCATATTAAATTATTTCTGCTTAATTAGATGACTAGCCTACCACAAAACAAAAATTACGCAAAAAAGTAAGAAAAAAAAATTGGGAAAAGCAATGAAATATTAAAGGTTCCGTTCCTAAAATCTTAAGATAGAGTTTATACTTCTAAAACAAACAAACTAAGAATTTAGACTTTCACATGATACTCTGGCCAAGTCCATACTTTATATTTTGAGATCTGAGCATCAGAGCATTTAAATGACTCTTAACTTTACGCAGTATTACAGATGTTCTTAAAATAGTATTTGATAGAAAAAGACCTTTGGCAGAAGATATGTTTTGTCCCCGAACACTATATAATTCAAATAGTAGCCAAATGAACTAAATCTATGGTAGATAGCAATTAAAACAATTCTGGACAATTTCCCCCAGCAAAAGATTCTATTTTAAGCTTCTTTTTAAACTGTTTCTGGTTTTCATATGTTTTATGAAATTGGTCAATTTAGTCTGTGAAGATTTCAAATATTAAATTCCACAGCTTTTAAATATATGAATATTTTAAAATACTCATCTCCTAAGAAAATTGGAAATAAAACACATTCCGGCTAAACCTAGCTTTTATTCATTCTTAAACAATTGCATCTTTGTCCTACATGACAATTAATCCATGCATTTTTTCTTATCCAGGTCAAATTTTAGAATTAAAATTTGTACCGGAAGGGCTTGAAAGAATAGTTCATGAGCATAAATGCATGTTAAGAGACATGTAATAGTAATCCCTGGCATTTTGGGGGCTGCCAGGGATTTTCTTGTGGGAGAAGAAAGATTGGCCAAAAAGGGGGAGCAAGCAAATTTAACATCTTCGGTCAGAACTTTAACCTTTCATTCGTTTTAGAAAATTTTACTAAGGAGACGTTGAATTTCTTGATGGAAATAACCCACCTTTGCTCCCGCTTTAGCTACGCATATGAAAGTTATTCTTTGGCACAAGCTATAGCTCATTCTTGTCCATGGGCGCCCATAAGCTGAATTCCAGGGGGGGGGGGGGCAAACCGCATCTAATTGACATTTTTAATGCTATATAGTAGAAACCTCAGAACAAAAATATAAAAATAAGGCAGTATCATTCAGCCAGGGGGGGGGCGGGAGCCCCCCCATATGGGCGCCATGTTCTTGTCATTCATTTTCGGAAGAGTCCAAGAGTATGAAACAGTAAATTTAGATACTGACAATCTTGTCTAATATTAAATTTAAAAAAGTAGTACCTCAAAAAGACACAAATCCCATCGTGTCTCCGCAATTTTGAGAAACTATTAATTACCCGGAAATAGGATATACAAAAGAAAGCCAAAATTCGTTAGTAATTGAACGATATCTGCCGAATTTACCAAATTTCTGATTACCACATCCATTTTTTCGTTCTTGGTTTTTCTTTAAGCAACTCTTTTAGAATTAATAAATAACAAATTTAGAGGCAATAGAAGCCTGTATATATCTTTAATGCCGTCTTTACTAAAGCTGCTTAGTCTTCTCTGGTCTTCCATTCTGCCAGCAAATAGTAAAACGGATAATCATCTCTCTCTCTCTTAAGAAAACCTGAAATATTTACGCACCACATCTACCAGTATATCTACCAGTATACCACCATATATACCAGTAAGCGTTAAAGCACTTTTAAACCCCAGTCCAAGAGCTCTTTTTTTCTTTTTTAGGCAACACTGCAGAGCGTCTTGACACCATCATCAAAATAAGAAGAACTTTAATTTACAAAATATGGTCGTAAACCAGCACTTAGGAAAAGTCTCGGAAGATTCGATACCGTTAGCCAAAATGTAGAAGAAGAAGATAGTTGTTGATTAAACAAAATCCTCTTTAAAATAAAGGCTTTGGATTCAGGAATGATCTTAATTCTAGATCAGTCAAGATTAGACAGTTCATAAAGTCTCACTGATAAATTGTATGCCAGATCCGGGCACCTCAAAATTTAATTTACACTAATGTATGAAAATAGTAAGATTTCTATTCAATAAAAGTCAGAAAGGTGTGAGTAGTAGTTGAATTAAAATCAACTCTTTATATACGAATTAAACTATTCTCACATTGTACTATGTCTACCAAGATACAATAAAACTAGCTGAGTTTTTTATAAGAAAGTTTTATTTTATAAAGTGAAACTGCGAACAAAATGAGTCATGGATACGGCACATGAAGATAGGAAATCAACGAACCAGACCAGGAGGTAGAGCTCTTCTCTTCTTTGCTTTAGGCTGCTGCATTGTCGCTCCTTTGAATATGGAACTAGAAAAAGTTTTTAGAGTAAATAACATGGAAAGAATTAGAATGAAACGCTTTAAATTACAATACAACAAATGCCATTTGTATAATTATAAGGCTGTAAAGCTGAAAATTGAGCATTAAAGCTCCAAACTTTTCCTCAATAACCAACGACGAGCCTGAAAATAATGCAGCAAGTATTCATTTGGGCATCCATTTATTTGGACCTCAGATAAATACAGAAAAACGGGCGGTGTTTGGAGGGAAAATATTTCTCATTTTCTTGTTCGTATATCTTTTTCCATGCATACCTGTTTCTTCGAGGGACAGTATCCCCTCTGATCTCTGTGCTGGTGTCAATGGGGGATATTTCTCTGTCCCCATATGCTGGCGTTCCCCGAGGATTAGTTTTAGGTTTCACTGCCTAGTCTTCAATAATACAGATGCCAAATTTCCCTTCTCTTTTAAAACCACTTTTGAAGTATTACAATAAAGCTAGCCACCTCCTTCACGAAACTAATCGTCCACGAGGTATTACTTTATTTGATCTTCAATCACTATACATTCTTTCGAGTGAATGTTTTACTTTTTCTCGGCTTAATGATGACCCACTCAGCCCCTAAATATTCTGCTGTTTTTTACCTCTGATCAAATTAATTATCATCTTCGCAACGCAAACCCTATTCAAATCCCTTTACCCCATCTGCAAGGTTTGACTTCAGTCCTGTATCAGCGAGTCATATTATATGAAATATGACAGCTCATTCTGATCAAAGGTGCCACACGCTGAACTCATTAAAAAAAAAATATTAAAAAATGTTTGGCTTCTTAGGTGTTTTTTTCTTTTTTTGTAGGATCGAATGGAGTCAATTTACTTTATTCAATTTCTTTTTCTTATTTTCATTTTTATTTTATCATTCATTATTGATTAGTTAATCTTTAACCGGGGAGGGGGGGGGAGCTTAATTATTGTCATTGCAAACACCTATCAGAATAGGCTAGCGGATCTCAACTAAACATTGGTCAGAAATATGAATTAATGTCTTAACTATAATTTATGGAGATGAGGACCCGATCCAAATTCTATGAGAAGAGGGAAGGAGGGTCCCTGAATTCATATCATAAGAGCAATACTTGGAAGGGTTTGTCAAGTGTCAACCACACTCAGGAGCGTCCCAAGACTCATTTCATTGGGGGGCGACCTTCGTGAATTTTACCAAATCGCTACCTGATTTAAGCAGAATTTTCGGCAGAAATCAAGAATTACGCTAAATTTTGCCCGATTTTGCAAAATGTTCGTCTCTGGCAAAATTTTTACCGAATACCAAAAAATTTAGGCCCCCCCCCCCCTCGAGAAGCCTCTGACCACATTTAGTCAGAAACAACATTTGATCAACTAGATCTATCTTTATGAAGGGCTGCACTGTTGTCATCTGTAAGCATAAGAAAGGCCTACTGGATCTTGTCTAAATTTTGCGGGAAGTAAGAACTAGAACTTTATTTCATATTTAGAGGGCCCTTGTCAAACCTTATAGACAGTAAAACTGTGTTGCTCCGCTACTATGACCAATGTGTCACATTTTCACAAAACGTATAGAAAACTAATAGCAGAAGAAGACTGTAATTACAAGCTAGGAAAATAGAATAATAGAAGAAAATGAAGACAATATGGAGAAAGAGAAGGAATTGTAAAACAAAGAATAACATGACTAATGGCTAAATCTAGAATTCAGTTATAATTTAAACTTAATTCTCTTGAAGAAAAACTTTTTCAATATAATTTAGTACTTTTACAAACTCCAAAAAAATAATAGATTCAAGCCAAAAAAAAGATTCAAGATCCAAAAAAAATAAGATTCAAGCTCTGAAAATAAGACATCTATCATTATAGATCCGAGAAGCAGCTTCTAAAGCATTCTAGTTACAGATTAAAAGCAGTAAAAAGTCAACCTTAATTAACATCAAAGGATCTAATAAAATCCTTCAGTGTGGAAGTACAGATTCATAATCGCGTACTGTAATCTATTCGCTAGACTCCCTGAGACATGGAGCTGGAAGCTCATTAGATTCGACTGAGACTCTTGTAAGTTTTAGATTTTCGACAAAGGTCTCCATATGAAGACTGTACTAATACCTTAATTACAGGACATGTGACCATTAACCTGGTGTAGGGCCCAGAGGATTAAAAAATAAAAAAAAGAGAAGAAGTAAAACAGGTGTAACTTAAGGAAAAATACAAAGGAACTTACTCGCATGTGACACATATGGGCGGTGTCCGACAAAAAACTGAAAATAAAGTGATATTTTCAAAAAAAGAAAAACACAATAGATAACATATCATACATGAAAATAATGCACGGTGGGCAAAACTATCTTTTATGGTATATTTTTTTCCTGGTATTGTTTTTCATTGCATGGTTTTTATGGTATATTTTTTATGGTATATAATTAAATGGTGAGTTTAGACACCCTGATAAAACCGTCTCTTAGCATGTAAAACAGTCATAGATAAATAGTGAATTTTATTCGCTATCATAGAGGAATGTCTGATAGGCTAGCGCCACTAGAAAAGTGGCTTTGGAGGAAATGCTCTCCCCCCACCAAGGGAACAAAAAAAAGTTTGTTTTTTAATCTATCGAAAGAGCAAAAATTAAAAGTATTTTCGCTTAAATCCTGGTAGAAGTGAAAATCATGGTAGCACTTTTCTCAACCTCCCCCTGGAAAAATTTCCAGGTGGCTCTCATGTTCTAAACTATAGTGGCATGTGTATTAGAAGCAGATGCATTTCACACTACAAAAATGATTTATAATTTAATACAGAAGGGATAAAACTGTCAGCTAGATTTTTTTTACGGTCTATCAGCCTTTAGAAACGGTCATTGGCAAACAGAGTAGCTTACTCATTATAAAAAATGACAGTATAGACTTCGAATAATGTTTGTAAGTGAATGTAATGATATTCCACGGAAGAATTCTTGCATGAATATAAGAAAAGAAAGGCCACAAGTCAGACTTTTCTAGCTTTTCAGGACGACGAACAGTTATGGAGAACATATTATCCAACGGTTAGGCTAAACCATCTTATAATTAAATTATGCAGATGATGTAATTTTGATAAATAATTTTTTTTTTTTTAGAAAAATGAGTGAAGTTTTAGAGTTTTGAGAGTTCAGTGTGCAAGAATAAGTTCAAAATTTCATCCCGAGGAGACTATGTTGCTTAGACTAAGAACGAGTGAGAGTAAAGACGTGATGCTAGGAAAGGAGAAAATCAGTTTAGCAGATATCGCTTATCTGGACAGCAGTAATAGTAAAGACGACGAATGCAGTGAAGATGTAAAAAGTAGCATAGCCAAGGCGCAGATGAAAAAAGCTTGGAGAAAAAAGCATTCAAACTAAGATTAAAATATTGGAAGTCACTGTAATGGCAGCGGTAAAGTATGGCTCTAGAGCCTAACGATAAAGACATAAAAAGAATTACCCACCAGAATCAAGTCTTACAAATGGGATTATTTACCTTTATTATTACTAAGTCACTTTTATTTCAATACTAAGTAGAGATTTCCAAGTAAATCATTGCAGTAGCATAATACAATAAGGAAATATTCGTCTTGCTTATTTTGCAATGATATTATATTATTTTCTCTTTTAATTATTAATTATATCCTTCTATCGTATTTAATCTACTCTTATATGTACGATTTTTAGAGTCGGAGAGACCTCTTTACCAGTGTGGCTGAACTTGCCATAGACTTTTAGACTTATAGTATTCAATAGCATGTCCAAGAATATACGAGTACCCACAGAACCTTTTCTCCGAGGCCACCTTTGTCTGAAATATATAAAATGAAAAATATAGCCTAATGTAATTTTTACTTTTTCTCTTTTCTTAGGTATCTAGAAAAATCATATAAGCTACTGGCAAATGTACCAGTTAAATGTTATTTCTACGAGGAAAATGAAGAGTCATTTTCTTATTCTAATTCTTCTACATCTTCCATAACATGAGGCCGCTAAAAGCCTAGGAAGTGATATGGCACTAGTAACTTCTTTTTTTTACTAAGGAATTTTTTCTAGGGATAAGTTTAAAGTTTAAAGCTGAGGCTTAAAGTTTGTCTGGCACCCCTCCCACCACCACTCTCTCTCTAAAAATTTTTTTATATCATTTTGACAATCAAATTTCACAGAAGCTTTGCTAAAGACTGGTTTCAAGTCAGTAATTTCCAAAGCAAACTCATGTTTGTCTCCAAGCAGGAAACAACAAGCCATCCAGCATTTCCCAACAAAACCGATTTTCTTGTTTTGTTAGACTGTAGCCTTTGAAAATGTCATTTCATACTTAAGACCAATCTACCAAAAGTATTCCACTTGAACGTCCTATCGCTCACCTCTGTCTCCTCACTGAGCTAGCACAAATTATTTAATTTAAAAATTTACGCAAAAACCAAACTCTTAGAAAAAAAAATTCCCAAACTGGGTGAGGCAAATGAAAAGGCATTTTAAGTTTCACAAGGGCGGAAAAAAATCAGAAAAAAAAATACATATCAGGCTCATTGACAATTATAGCCAGTTGGTTGTACGCCAACAAACATTGTACGCCAACGCTACAGGTTCAGGTTCAGGTTCAGGTTCATACATTTTTATTAACAAAAAAACAACTCAATGTGACAACAAGTCGCACTAAAGCAAGAAGATGCTTGAAAAAGCGACCGGTTGGATATCATGCATGCCAAATCATCAAACCAATTAAAATGAAAAAAGGGGAAAACAATAATAATAACAGAAAATAATGATAAATATATAATGGCACAAAATATAAAACAAAAATAAAAATAAAATATCTACAAAAAAAAAAAAAAAAAAAAAAAAAAAAAAAAAAAAAAAAAAAAAAAAAAGAAGCCTTCTCTCGAACCATTAACACTACCAAATTCCTGAAAAGAAATGATTTTTAATACGGGTTTTAAGTTGCGGCACACTTTCAGCTTGACGAACAGAATCTGGGAACGAATTCCAAACTGACGGGCCCATGTGTCTGGTCACTTGACTCGCTCTGGTTGTGTTCCGTGGCTCAGATGCAAGACTATCCGCACTCCTAGTCGAATAATCGTGATAAAACGAATTAGGCTTAAAAATATTCATAAAAAAATCCGGTGCAAAACCATTCAGACACTGAAATACAAAAACTCCAATTTGATAATCCCTTATTTCACCAACCTTTAAAATTTTAAACTTTCTAAAAAGTGATTCAGTGCTATCAACACCACGATCATACCTTCCAATCAACCTTATAGCCTTATTCTGCAGAACTTGAACTCTTCTAAAATTGCAACTAAAATTACTCGCCCAAATCAAACAACCATAATTTATATAAGGCGCTATTATGGAAAAATACAATAAAAGCAGAATTTTCAAAGGTAAAAAATTTTGAAAACGGTTCAGAACTCCAAGGCCTCGCGCCAGCTTGCATGCTATAATGTCGCAGTGTTTTCTCCAACTCAAGTTTCGATCCAGGATGAATCCCAGATATCGGATCTCTTCAACTTGTGATAGCGGTAGGCCATTGTAAATAATGACACCAGGGAGAGTGGGAGCAGAACCAGTCCTCGTAAACATCATAAAATTAGTTTTTGATGCATTGACGCTAAGTAGGCTAGCACAAACAAATTCATGTAGGCCATCCAGCGCCTTATTAGCCTTGAACAAGAGCTCTTGCAGCGACTTTGCTGCAATCACTAAAGCCGTGTCGTCAGCAAAAGAAGTAACTGAAGCTCCGGGAATGTAGAATCTCATTGTGTCTACAAATATCAGGTACAGGAGAGGGCCAAGAACTGAGCCCTGTGGAACACCACACTTTATGGGAAACGGCTGAGAAGATTTGTTACTCAAAGTCACTCGTAGCTTCCTTTCACTTAAATACGATCCAAACCAATTTAAAACACTACCCTTTATGCCTAAATAACACAGCCTTTCTAATAAAATCTTAAAATCAACAGTGTCGAAAGCTTTTCGAAAATCAATAAAAACGCCCATGCACTGCTCGCCATTCTCAAGTGCTGAGTTGATATTTTCCAGAAGATGCTGGACTGCCTGCGTCGTCGAATGTCCTTTCCGGAAGCCAAATTGACCATCGTGTAAAACACCAATTTTCATCAGATACTCATAAAGCCGGTGATGAACAATCTTTTCATAAACTTTTGAATAAATCGGGAGAATTGATATTGGTCTCCAATTAGATATATCAGTTTTGACTCCACCTTTGTGCAACGGTACAACTTTAGCTATTTTAAGCGCACTCGGGAACATCCCCTTTTCCATAGAAATATTGATAAGGTATACGAGGACAGGAAGCAAATAAACCAGAACCGACTTGAGCGTTCTAAGGTTCATTCCATCAACTCCTGCACTGTTTGACTTAATCGTGCTAACAATTTTGCGTACCTCCTCTTCAGTACAAGGCTGGAAATGCATTTCGAAACCTCTTCCTCGCTCATCAACAAAACTGCTTGATTCGAAAACATGGGAGCTCCTTGCTTCTTCTTGAATCTTGCAGCCAATTTCAGAGAAATATTGTCCAAATGCGTTGCAGATTTCCTCAGTTTCTTCCAAGGTCCTATTATTTAGTACAATTTTTGGCTCCGATGGCTTCATAGGGCCTTTTAGAAGATCATTCACAACTTGCCATGTTGCTTTGGGGTTACCTTTACTTTCTTCAAATACATTTGTAAAATATGCCTTCTTTTTTTTCCTTCTTAGGGCATTTGCCCTATTCCTTAGCTCTTTATACATCACATGGAGCTCATTATTCTGCGGATGATTCAGATGCTCCTCACACGCCTGATTTCTCATATTAAACAGATTCAGCAGCTCATTATCACACCATGGTTTTCTTGGTTTATTCTTTCTGGGGTTTGTTTCTTTAAGCGGACACGTCCTATCATAAACATTCGACACTATTTGGTTAAACTTTTCAAATGCTTCCGACGGATCATCTTCATTCAGTACTGTTTCCCAGTTAATAACACTAATTTGTTCTTCAAATTTTTTCAGATTAACTGGCTTCAGTTCACGCATTGGTATTTTATTCTTTCTGTTATGTTTCTTCACTTCAGAATTCAAATGCAATACAACCGGAAGATGGTCGGAGGCTGGGCTTATAACAACAGAGCAGTACGCTTTACTTAGTATCGCTGAAGACACAAACACATTATCGATGAGCGTTTCCGAATGATCCGTGATTCTCGTCGGAATGCTCACGGTCGGGTATAAATCATTTGACATCATCAGGCTCAAAAAATCCAAATTTGGTCCACGTACATTTAACAAATCAAAATTAAAGTCTCCCATACATATAAACTCTTGACTAGATCTATTTACCTTTGCAGCAAGACATTCAAATCCTTCAGCAAACTCTTCAAATGATGCACTTGGTGGCTTATATACAACAGTAAAAATACAAGCTCGATTTTCAAACTGAATTTCTATACTAAGGGTTTCTATCTTACCCTCCTTCCAAATGTCCAAATCCTTTCTAATTTTCCAATTCAAATCCTGTCGGACAATGAAAGCCAGGCCTCCACGTCCCATTGACGTTCGACTTCGAGCAATCAGTTCATAACCTGGAAAATTAAAGGACGAAAGAACAGTATCATGACCCAAAAATGTTTCACACAATGCCATTATATGTAAATTATTAGATCGTGAAATAAAATCAAAAATCTCATGGTAAGAAGACGTTAAATGACAATTCCATGTACATGCATGAAATCCAGACCGGCCTAACTCCTCCAAAGTTGATAACTGACGATATTTACTATCAAGAGATGGACGAAAACTAATTTGCGACCCATCATTTCCAATATCCGTCAACAAATAATCATCAACATTAAACGGATTATTTTGCAAATTACTCAATCTTCCACTTAAACTACTACTCATATCAACTTACGCAAAAAAGAATCCTATAATTCATCCCTTTTCCGCGCTCAAACGGGGCGATATTTATACACATAAGAAATCAAAAAATAAACAACAAAATAAAAATATAAATAAAGAGTAATATAGAACATCTTGACGAGATAAACACTACCAAACTACTCATAAACAACAAACTAAACGCAATCTGAAAGCGAGTTAATTCGACGAGCAGCTCGCTCACCCGGAAGCATTGCGAGAACCTGGCCACGATCTGACCATACATTTTTCACGCCAAACTTGTCTCTCGCGGCACTCAGGATATCGCGACGGCGCTTGGTTAGAGACTCAGACAAAAAGATTTTCGAACCAGCCAATTTTGATTTACTCGCAAACACTCTACGGGCCGTCTCACAGGTAGAAAATCTCACGAACACTGGTGCAACTTTATCGTTTGCCGACCCTGGATTATTCAATTTCGACCTGTAAACCATAGCAAAATCACAATCAGAGATACCAGAAAGCTCCAGCTTTTGCGAGGCTATATTCAGAATGGTCGACTTCAAGTCAACACCCGGCTGCTGTTTAATACCATGAAAAACTAGAGTTCCAAGCTGTTTTTCTTGCTCATAATCATCAATTTTCACTTCTAATTTTGCAATACGGTTCTCTAAATTTTCAATCAGTCCTTTGATATTCTTTACTGATACCAACAATTGCTCTAGCTTCGGATTAAACTCAAGCGACACTGACGAGTATATTTCACTCACGATAGTCTCAACAGAAGTTTTCAGAGTTCGGTCGTTTCCGCATTTATCTTGAACTTGCTTAGTAATCGCGCTCATCATTGATTCTTTTGTCTTAGCGATTTCTTCCTCAGTTGCGACTATTTTAACTAGCAAATCCGCGGTAGATGGTCCAGAAGAAACTGTTCTCAGCGATGCGAAAGTTTTGGAAGCCGTCTTATAAATGTCCGGGTTTTGGTTAACCTCTTTAAACGCACTTCCAACATTTTTATCAGTTTTTGTAGATGCTTCGCGGTAATTGTCCTCAAACGAGATGAGACTATTCTCCGTTAGGCGTGACTCTGTGTGATCTCCATACGCAAAAACTAAGTAGTTGAAGATTCCTTTTTTATCCTTTGAAACTTGGATAATTCTTACGGGCCACAGCGGGAATCTTTTGAAATTCGCTAACGCAAGCTGGAACTGTTGAAATTTTGACATTTCTTCACTACTACGAGAAAAACCAAAAAAGAGAAAAAAAAAATCAACTTATCTTTCAGTGGGCAGGCCCACGGCAGCAGTGGCAATCAGCAATTGACGGCTGGCCCGGTGGTCCGCGGAACCTGCTTTGTTATTCACCACCGTACTCTGGCATCCTTAATCAGCTAATCCAAAGTAACACGAACGCCACACAAATAATAGGATAATCTGTTGATTGCTACCGTAATATAAGTCCTTTTTCTTTTCACAAAACGTGAATTAATTCACTTATTGCGAAACTGTCCACTGTAATTAATTCTAAATTTAATCCGGCTTAAAAATAAAACTGATGTTTACAGGTCAGATGCCAAACGAGAACTGTACGCCAATAAACATTGCACTATATAAGTTTGATAATTCCAACTATTTAGGGGGACATAACATATCTACAAAAAAAACCTAAAAATATGAAAAAATATTGAAACCCAAATGATTTGTGGAAAAATGGAACGGATCAGTTGATAGAACACGGTGAGTTGAAGGAGATTGCCTGTAAAATGTTGTGTAACACTTTTTAAAGTATTGCATTTTTGTATTCTTGTCTTTTTGAGTATGCTTGTTTATTATGTGTCAGGAAAGTGTTCTCGTTTGTACAAAGATCTTGTGTCCAGGGCAAGGACACAAGTCCGTATGCAAGTCCTTACGTCCGTACACAAAATTGCAAACAAAACTTGATAGTTTCCAATTATTTAAAGGGATATATTGTATCCGAGGAAAAAACTGAAACTTTTAAGGATCATGAAACTCAAATTAATTATAAAAATATAGAACAGATCAGTTGATGAAGCATGGGGAGCTTAAGGAGGGGGTCCTCAAGTATTAGCTTCAGGAACTGTCGCATAGGAATTTTTGAAGTACTGCTTCCAAAAATAGCGTCCAAATGGGAATTTTTTCATATTAATTTCGCCTTGAGGTCCATAGACGGAGAAGTTTTGCTTAGTTGTGCTACATAAACCATGCATCATACATCAGCCGTTGATAATCTAAAATTTGGTTGCCGGACAACTCCTAATTAGAAAACTGACCTTACAGGACACCTTACGATAAGAACAATCCATCATGAAATATTAACAAATGATATTTTTGAATTACACAACTGCAATAACAGTAATGACAACGACGATCGTCCAGTGACTGAAATGGATTGGACAGTGACATAAATCTTAACTCAAGTAAAATGCTACATAGCACTTATAGAATTATTGCACTCCATTGGAAAGGTACGTGGATTAATTTTGCCTCAAGAAAAATGGGGGGATTACACCGGGGGGGGGCTAATACCTCATAAAGTGTATTTTCAGGTCTAAATTATCAGAGATGTCCGTTGGGCAAATGTTGGGAGACATTAAGAATCGTAAGAAATCGATGTTGAAGCGAGGAAACCAAGTACTTGTTTCTTTTTTTTCAGGTCAATGTGTTACTTCTAAATCCGATGTTTTTTTTTAATTAAGAGACGCAAAACAAGAAAAATTACCGCTAGAAATGCAAAATTGAACCAACAAGAGCCATAAAGAAGAGGCAGCGAAAATTCAAAAAAAATCATTGGATAATTTGGATTTTAAGACTGATAGGATGTGGGAGAAACAAGATATCATTTACTTTGAAGCTAAGAAAAACTAACAAGGGGAGTTAATAGTCCCATTCGATTTTTAAAAAATTAAGTAGTTAATATACAAAATTGACCTAAATTGATAAAAAGGTATACATACTTGACAAGCAAACAGAACAGACATAGCCAACTTCAACCAACTGTCTGTGACAAAAGCAGGCCGCTCGATAATCAATCTTTGTTGGTGGCGGGAGGTTGAGATTCTTTCTTTCTTCAATAGATGGTAAGAAGAGCCACTGCAAAGATAAGTTAGGAGCGTCTACTAATATAACGAAATAATTTGTTACATTAGTGATTCTTACATAAAAGACACGAATATGAGGGGGGACAAGGATCATTGGATTTCTTTTAATGAAAATAAAAAAAAAGCATTTCCAAAAGTCTAGGGGGAATTTTCCAATTTTTATTTTTTTTTCAATGAAACCCCCGAAAAATAATTTTTCATAATAAGGTATCATAAAAGAAAACATTCACCGTCATCAGCAGCTTTCAACCTAAGCTGGAAGTAGTCTTTCGAAAGGACTAAAGTTATATAAAACAAATTTCCAAGTACCAGAAAAATTATAAAATACACTTTGGCGTTTTCAACTTGTATTAATGACCATCTGTTTTGCAAAGATTTAGTTATAAAGCAAGGCAATAACATTCATATTGAATGATCAGATTCTGAAATATTAACGCAAATGAGAAAAGAACATATGACATATTTTGGAAAAACAGACACAATTGAGTAGAGAAGAAACATAAGCCACATGATCAAACGAGTTAATTTTAAGGGAGTGTGTCATAAATGTCATTTTGACTGAGAATGCCACATATATCCTCTTCAATCACCAGAGACGAGCTGTGAAGGCAATAATTGTGACATCATATGAACCTAACGCTGGCTTATATCTGCTATTAAGTTCTTCTCAATAGCTCGTCATCACTCAACCGTAAAGGACTAGATGAGTAGCATTTTCCTAACTCAAGAATTTACGGTGCTTTTATAATTCAAAAAAAGCTACACGAATCAAACAGTTAGAATGGATCTACGGTTTAAATTAGGTCCCGGAAATGTGTTTGGAAATTCCGATCGCCACCCTTTTCCTTCCTTCGCCTACTGGACATAAGCACGGTATTTCTTGTCCTAATTTGTGCTAAACAAACATAAAATAATCATAATTTGTTTATAAGACTTGATTTATTAATTTGTATTTCAAGATATTTTTATCTGTTAAAAATTGGTCTACTTCAATAAAATAAATAAAAATAATAATACTGATAAAATAAAAAAAAAATCACTAAAACAATTGGGAAAAAATAAATCAATATAATTAAAATGAAATATAAAATTAAATCAATAGTAGCTTTATCATCAAAGGTTTCTCATGTAACGAATTACCAAACTCCTTCACATCGGGTATAAAGCTATTTATCTTGTGTGCTAAGTGAAAAAACTCTTGTTAATTAAGCTAAAATGGGTTAAAATAGATATATTAGTATATTAGATAAAGTTGATGTTATAAAACGAAAATAAAGCAATAGAAAGGTTTAAAAATTGCGGCTGGGATACTATATGGTTATTCTAGCAAAGATTACCAATAGAGGTAATCCCAAAAGTTCTTCTCTAGAGGTGTTCAAAAGAAGGTTTAACAAATAACACAAATAAAAAAGTAAGGTAATTATCAGGACTATCGGTATATCATCACTTATGATAAAGCTGTAAAGCTTGTAATAAAAACAATAGTAATAAAGATGATTTGCCTATAACATAATTTTAAAAGCTTGCTAGAGCTTTTTAATATTGCCCTTTTTTCATCAACTTTTTAGAATCGAGGTCACCTGAAGTTACACTAGTGTTAATAAAAAGCTTCATGTTGAATTTATAAGTAGGACAGCTAAAATTAGAAATCCTGAAATTCCTAAGAAATCGTAAAATTGATAAAGTCTTAGACATCTACATAGCCTACACAGGAAGAATACTTAAGCAGCAATCCATGGTCATAGCTTTATTTACCTCCCTGAGATCAGCTGTGGCAATTCGAAAGTCATTGAGTAAAATAAATCAATCTTACATATGAGCAGAAAACAGAAACACAGGTTACGAGTTCTTTTTTGTTGCTATTAAGGATCATAAAGACCAGCTATTTTTACAGGGAACTCTTTCTGCTTGTAAACCCACGTTACGTCAAAGATAGACAATATCAATAGTTCCGAATCCAACCTATTTCAACAGATGACAAAGGGGGATAGATCCATTTCGAGAATAGGAACGCGTTTGAATATCTTGAAAATGAAATGAGATACCGAAAAATGTCACAAAACACCTTTTTGTGAGCTGCATTAAAACAGTGCATAACAATGATTTTAATTAATCTGTAAACTTGCCAGTAGGTATTCAAGAAGTCCAGAAGGTTGAGGAATTTTGATGTATATACCGCCAGTGATGTCACATCCTTGTTGAAGCAAATTCGAATCCTCGCCAATCACACAGGCATCTAATAGTACAGACTGAAAATAAAAGTTAGATTGCATTTTATTTCAATTGGAAATTAGCTGCTCAAATGCCAAATCAATTAGTCCCACTTTTAGGGCAGGGGTGTAATTTGCCATAGGACAGGATAGAGCGGGAATCTGCCTCCCAGCTAAAAAGTAGCATCTTCAAAAATTTTGTTAAAGCTGAGATAGTTCTACATAATTCAAGCATCCACAGAAAAATATCAGTTTTTTTTAGTATACCTTTTCCTTTATGGTATTATATGGCTCATTTTTCATTTGAATTGGTAAAATTGGCTCCAATTTTGACCCCCCCCCCACCCAGGATTTTGGCAAAATTAAACCCCTGTTGTAGGCCTAATTCTTTTTTTAGATTTTGCTGCCGAAAAATTTATTTGACTTGTAACTTTGCATGTCACTAAACAAAACCAATATTTTAAGAATAAAGATTAAAAATCCCAAATGGCTTAAAATAAGTTGACTTTTGATATATTTTCTTTTTACAGAAGCCAAATTGACCCAATACACACTAAAATGGACATAAATGCAATTTCCATACCCAAATCAATTAGAAAAGCCCGAGTTTTCATTCAAACATATGAATGTTGGGACTCAACTGAAACCAGAAGTGTTTCATTTGGGTCACTCTAATTGTTTCATATACTATGACAACAATTTGTTATCCAAACTGTTTTTATAGGGAGAAAAGAATGTTGCACTTCTCTTAGATTCTCACAAGAAATAAGGAAACTTCATTCTCATAAATAATTATTTTTAAAATACCAAAAACAGTAAAACTGAATTCTGTTGTTTGAATTGATAAAGTGAAAAATTGAATAACTGTGTATGTCTAAATAAAATTAGGAAAATTGATTTTTTTTTTAAATTAAAAGATCTCCTTGTGCAGACATACAGTTTTTTGGTAGAAGCTGGCAGACAGTTCAAAAAAAAAAATATGAGAGAAAATTAAAAAAGAAGATATAGCACCAAAAGCTTAAGAAGGTAAGAAATCCGCCTGAGACTGTAAGCGGGCAAGCCTGTTAGGCTTAGGTTACTGGTTCGCCTGTGAGCCCAAGATAATTCAGTCCCCCATCTTTTATACAAGTCCAGTCACCATTGTCCGTCATGAGTCAACCCAAAACCTCGATCATCCGTTATTTCTATGACTATCTACCTTAGTTCTGCCCTAGGATTGATGGATGGATGATAGACTATCTGTCAACAAGTGGAAAATGACATCATTTTTATACTATCCTGAAAAAGGCTTATACCAGCTTTGCCTCTTACTCAGACTACCGTATCTGTCTTGGATTTCTTCAATTAGCCATAGCTTGATGGAAACTTGATTTTAATTCAAAAATCAACAGATTTTTAATATTTGAATTTTTACGAACAAATGTTTTTTCAAACTTAACTAGTTTGCGTATTTATTTTAACGGGTTCAACGTGGAACAAAGAAAAGCCTTAGAAAATTACGGTTTTCAAGTGGGACCAAACTGTTTTAATTTTGATGTCCTTGGTATTTTAAGAACGCAAACTGTTTATTTTGTTGTGAGTTGTGGGGATTGTTCATCTCATCCTTGTCTAACTTTAACGGCAATTTATTTAAGATTTGAAGCGTTATTACTTCCATACAAAAAGCTAGTTTTAGCAGAATTCGCTCCTTTTCTCGTGTACAATATTTAACAATATCTACATATTTAACAATTTTCTACGTCTAACAATATTCTGAGTATTTAACATGTTATAGGGGATACCGTTGAACCGTTACTACTTTAAATTTGCCTCCCAGCCCCCCGCCCCCCAAGAGGCGATATTCACCCTCTAATGAAGCTTGGGTCTTGCCCTACAATTGCTGAAGTTATAATGGAAAAATAAATTGTCCTTAGTTTTACCTTTTGATACAACATAAACTATTTCAAAACTATTCAATCTTGAATCACAAAAGCATTATAAGAACGTACAATTGATTTTATAATTTGGTTAAGTTACAGTCGGGGTAACTTTATTTAAGGTTTGAGGAAGAAATTCTATATGATTTGACGATAATATCCACAAGAATAAAAATGTAAATGCTTGGAGTTTAAACAAACATTCTCTTAAAATCAAAAGTCTCATATCTGTAGAGATTTCTAAGAAACCCTCAAATATAGTTTATCTCCTTTACGTAGCAAAAAATACTGTAAAATGAAAAGAAAGTTTGTTTCAAAATAAGTTTGTCTTCTATTATTCTTAAAAGTAGTACAGGTAATTTGAGTTTCTTTAAGTCTGGTAAAGATTAAACCCCAGTGACTCATCAAAGAGGGGAAACTCAAATATTGTTCGATTGTGGAAATTGATACATCCATAGAACCAATCCAAATTGGGAAAACACCAGAGTTGACAAGCATAACAATAACCTTCAATTTTGATAAGTTCGTTATCTTCTCATACAGCTCTCAGTAACCACATTCTTGAAAATCCCAGCAATTCAGTACTTTTTAGAAAACATTTCTAATTAGCATTGATCCACTGCAAGCAATGTATATACATTCATACAGTATAATCATTCCCTATCTCAACCGGTACAAAAAGCCGGAGCAAGATGCAAGTGCTCCGGAGAACGTAGAAACTTAAGCGCCATTAGATTTTTTCACGGGTAGACAAGTCAGATTTATCTTGAAAGCGAAACTCGGCGTCACCTTTGTAAAACTAACTTTTAAAGAATCTAATTTTTAAATTAATTTATTCCAATACATATATAAAAATCGGAAATTAGTAGTGCAACGTTATTATTAGATGTTTTTAGAATTTCCAAGTAGGTTTCAAAGTCTCGAGTTGGTTTCAAAGGCATTTTGAGAAAGTTTCTGCCAAAATACGTGTTCTAGGATAATATATACTGAATTGTTGATGGATAAGGATATTGGCGGGGCTTTTATACGCGCCAAGACTGAAGTGCCAAATATTACTGAGCCATGAATATACAGTATATAACCTATATACAGTGACTGCAACTAACCAACCGAAAGCAACTAAATAAATTGTCCATGCAGCAACTGACACAAAACTAAACTAAAACGACAAAATGTCTTTAAATAGAGTCTTGGTGTAGTACACAACCCTATATACACAAAGTTAATAAAAAAATGATTGAATACAATAGGAACAAAATCAAAAGCTGAACAGAGAAAATCTGTATTCAAAATACATACACGACTAAGGGCAAAAAAGCAAGCATATCAATGAGGATGGGTTTTAATTTTTACTAGAACACTATAGCATGAATGAACAATCGTTTTTGTCAGTCGTAGTTGAACTTTTATAAAGTGATAAAGCTAATCCTATGCTAATTTTAGTTTTATTTTTGAATTTTGGGTTGTTTTCTCTTTTATGATCTTGAGTTATTATTCATTTCTTTAGCATTTTTTTCTCTTCTCTAGC
The DNA here is from genome assembly GCA_027921565.1 of Artemia sinica. NCBI lineage: Eukaryota > Metazoa > Arthropoda > Branchiopoda > Anostraca > Artemiidae > Artemia > Artemia sinica. Next base: position 35,057,288 of record CM051274.1, on the reverse strand, counting down.
ATTTTCTATTGATCATAGAGCCAAAGCATTCACTTAGATTTTATTTTAGTCACTATACTCAGAAAAAGTCCTCATTCGAATTTTGGTTCGTTTTCGAATTTCAGACCGTTTTTGGTCTGTTAATTTTAGTAGGTCTTTATCTTTCTGATCTCGAATTATTATTCATTTTTTTAAAATTTCTTCTATTTCACTGAGGATGACTATTGGTCATATAGCCAAAACATTAACTTAGGTTTTATCTTAGTTACAATGCTCGGGAAAATTCCTCATTCAAACTTTGGTTCGATTTTCTAATTTTGGTTCATTTTTTGTCTATTAATTTTTGTTTGTCTTTGTGATTTTCAGCTATTATTCGTTTCTTTGCCAAATTTTCTATTTCGCTGAGGAGGGCTATTGGTCATATATCCGAAAATTCACTTTGGTTTACTTTAGTCCAGTGGTTCTCAACCGATTTTGCACCCTGTTCCACCTAAGCATTTCTAAAATCCTGGTGCCACCTCATTATAATTAAATTATAAATAGACGTAAAATTTTGAATAACAAAATAAATCTTTACCTGAAGGAACCTTAAAAGTCATTAACTTCGTCACTTTATTCGACTCGTCCTCTGCATATATTTTCTACTAATGAAAAATATTGCCTGAATACAACACCTTTTATACAGTGTATGACGTCAATACAATACTATCGAGAATTTTTTTTTCTCTTTAAATGCATATACATGTGACGTCATTCACACCGATTTTTTTCTTCAGGATTCAGGCTCTAAAGTATAGTCAGAAGGGTGCACTTCCTGCCCATGACCAGCCAAAATTTTGCCATGCCCCAGCCATTTTTCGAATTCTTTTATAATAAGTGGGAATATCTCCCCTAGTACCAACCCCCCCTCTATTTAGTCAAAGGAGACTTACATTCTTTTGGCAAGTAAAGAAAACATTCATGAATGTCATATATTGAGCAGCACTTTCACCTCCGTTGGTGATAACAAGAATCCTCGATTTCAGCTTCTCAACTACTTTTTTGGATTTGGCGATTCTAAAAAAAAAAGAGATTACTACCTTCCAATGGTAAAAGATTATTTTATACCAAAGTCGTAGCAAAAAAAATGATTTAAACTCCGTTCTTTTGAGAAAAAAAAAACTAGAACAGACTTTTGTGTATGAAAAATATTTACATAGTAAATTAATATGTTAAGGGTATTAAGTGTAAGAACATTATATGTGTTAAATGTAAACAATAAAAAGAATGATATGGCAAAGAAAAGATATCATACATTTGAAAAAATAAAAAGTGTTGTGTGTTTTATTAATGGTCAGACAAGATGTTGCTGTGTTTGCAAAGGACTACGACAAGCTAAAATAAGCTAAATTCTTGTTACAAGAAAATATTAATTTTAAGAACAAAGGAGGAAATAAAAACGCTCATATCAAAACCAAATAGTTACAAGGAAAAGGGAGAAGGGGGTGCATGGTAGAACGAATATAAATTTGTTTGCCGAGGCGTTTTGTGGCGAAAATAATTAGGCTCTTAGTAAAAGCAAAGATAGGTGAATAAATTGGAAATGTTAAAGAAACTATACGGGACTGTTAAGGCTAGTAAAAATGAACTCAACACCGATATTAGTCAGGACAAATTTGGAAAAATACTGTCCTTTCTGTCTTTCAGGGTGGTGAGGCTTGCACTACTGATTAAGCATCTGCACTATTTCTGTTTTTTTTTCTCAGAAAAACAGAAACAAAAAAAAAATAAGAACAGAACAGAACAGAAACAGGTTCGACAAAAACAGGCCAACAGTTTCACCTTTCCGTTCTATTTTTTGAAAAAAAAAACAGCCATTAGTTTTGCTTATCTTCCTCTTTTTTAGGATGTCGCACCCTGTCACCTATACACGCTGCAATTTCCAAGCAAGCGTAAAGAAACCGCCTTGAAGCAATCCCAAATCCACTAATCCGTCTCTTTTTAATCGACCATATGCGCATACGATACGACCCCCGCTGCACTGGTGATTCTAAAACCTACTAGAGGACCTGGGCACAGCCCAATTTCATTCTAGCCACCTCAAGATGTTGAACAACGGAGTATGAAATAAAAGGAACAAACATTTCTCTCAAATACAAAAGCACAACAGCTTCGAATAAAATGGAGAACAAAATAAAAATAATAAATTCATCCAACCAGTTCGTGACACACTGACCCTCAATTTAGTCACTTGAAAAGCGGAAAGCAACAATTCTAATGGCATATTTACGTTCTAACCTTCCATAGAAAAAGGAATAGTGACGTCTTTACCTTGGCAAAAAAAAAAAAAAAATGCAATTGTTGTTCCGTTACCTTGGCCATTACCTTGGCAAAGTTTTTTGGTATTTATAGCTTTAATTTTACAGTTTTTTGTGTTTTTCCGGGTGATTGATGCATGATCAGGTACAAATAGAAGATAGAAGATCAATTCTTGGAATGGCTTTTGCGTTTTCAAGGCTGTTTTTTCAGTAGAAAATATTCAAAAAAGAGAGTTAAAACTGCAAAAAAAAATAACAAAAAAGCGCTTGCATAAATCGATCTTTTGTCTTCTTGTAGATATCTAATCATGCATCAGTAATTCAGAAAAACATATATTTCTGGAGGGAAATGCTCCAGAAGCTTTGCCATGAATGTTTGTTTTATGAATGTAGAAAGAAGTATTTAAGGCAGTTTTAAGGTTCAGCTCACTTCAGACCTGGGGTGGCTAACCTTATCTGTTCACCTGAGTTTATTCAAAACAATGCAAATTCAAGCTTAGGCCCAACCTTTTACCTCTAAGTATGGTTTATTCGTTGTTCTTTCTTCACTAGACCACATTTCTTCTTCTTCTATTTAACAGCAGGCGGGATTTTCAGTGATACTATTTAGCCCTTTTCCTTTTGCTTCACTCTGTAGGCTACAGAGCTACTGGCTTGATTACCTCATGATTATTAGATATTTTCGGATATCTTTCAGTAGATCTGTCGACTCTAGGAGTTCAATTATGAGTTGATACACGTCGATTTCTATGCTCTGTGTGCAGGTATAGTTGGCTAGGCTCTTGGCTGATAGTGAGATTTTGAGGTGTTTGAAGCATTTTAACAGTTTGCAAAGCAAGGTATGTTGTGCAGACGTCAGCATATTACATTCAAATAGGCAATAGCCAATTGTTTCATTATTCATATTACAATGCCTGCAAAGAGGGGACAGGGGAGTTGAACCACTTGAATTAGAAAACTTATACGAAAATGCAAGAAAATTTAGTCCATTTGTTCCAGAACGAATTCTATGATAAATTTTAGAAAGATACTTATTGGTAAAGGGGGAAAGGATAGGATTAAACTTATTAAAATTAATATCTGATAGCCTCCATCGGTAAATATCTCTAATCGGGATTGGTCTCCCACTTGGCTGGTCAATATTTATAGCATTTTTTGCTATTTCATCAACCTGATGATTACCACTTATGCCAGAGTGGCGAGGAATATACTGAAAATAAGTTTTTATGCCACTTGAAGCAAGATTATCTATAATACTGAGACAATGATAAGTGTCAATGTCCAACTTATACTGAGGAGCTGAGGCCAGCAACTCAAAGCTGGATAAAGAGTCGATAAAGAGAGAGATAATAATTCGAGAATAGTCAAGATCTGGAAGAGACAATGGTCTAAACGAATAATTGATCTTAGTTAATTATTTAGGAAGGAAAAGTATAATATTCGATTCTCTAGAGTTTTCCTAAGTTAATGAAAGAGATGAAATATTTTATATCAATTTTAGATATGTACTAATATGTATTAGTATTATCTTTAGATATGTACTAAATCCTCTTTAATACAATTTGTTTTTACTTTCATCATTTTCAAAGTATGGTTACAAGTAGATTTTAGCTCTTAAATAAAAAGGAAAACAGAGCGGTGACGAAACTGGCAACCAGAAACAAAAAATACAAAGAAAAATAACTATAATTGACTGTGTTCCAGTTTAGTGCCTCCATATAGATTAGTATATCTGTATGCAATGTCATCTATCCTTGCCATCATTACTGGCAACACAGCTTTGACAAACAAGATTGCTTCTTTGTGTTCTATAAGTAATATCTGCCTTTTATTAGATCAATCATTTGTAATATTTTTAATTATCATGATAAAAACAACTTTTTAAGCATATAAACGCGAATAATAAATGTTTCTTTTCATTATTTACCATGAACTGGATGCTCTCATTCTAAATGTTTTGCAATTGCAAATGCTAATGACAAATTGGGTGGTCACATCTGAGTTAGTCCACTAGTGGCACTGATCTTGTCTAAGACCAACACTAGAAAAGAACCAACGCCACTAGAAATGTAAACAAAAAAGAGAATTCTTAAAAGTTCATACAAGTTAATCATTTCACAATCCATTTTGAATATTAAAAAGAGATTAAATAATATTTTTCAAAATTTTTACAACCAGATTTCAGACACTTCAAAACTATTTCAACTGATTTTGATTTCAATATTTCAACTCAAAATAATTTTAACCTTCTTTCAACCAGTTTTGGCATAATTATAATAGTCGATTTCTACACTGCCATCTATTAAACCAACTTAGAGATGATATCATGGCTGAGCCGAATTGCCACTAAAAGTCAGAACAGTTGTGCAGAAAAAAAAAATCTTTCAATTTAAAATAGGAACTACCATGTTAGTAATTTAGGATACTAACCAACGAAGATACTGCAAAACATCACGATAAAGTGACAAAACCAAAATAAAGAAACAAGTAAAAAATAAAGTGATTAATTTAGAGATAAATTATTTTGGGCTCAGATATAAAGTGGTTAATTACAATTTTGACACTTACGATAACAATGAAAATTTGAAACAGCAATAGAAAAAACAATGTCAACCAAGATATATTGAATTCTAATTATAGCAATGCCAAAAGCCGGATGTCGTGAAGTACTTCATTCTTTGAACCGTGCAAGTTAATAATTTTGAATTAGTTACAGAAGTTGCGTCAGCAGTAAAGTTTATCTTTACCGATCGATTTTCACAAGAATTTCAAAATAGTAAACTAACCTAATCTATATTGGAAGCTCCTCTTCCATAACCTGACTTGTCTCTTTTGAATTTTCCAAAAACACATAGAAAAACCTGGTATTTTAATAAATATAATCATTCTGATAAGAGAAATACTAAAAATTCCAGAATGGCTACTTCACAATTGGTTTTCACGTAATTGCTAACTTTCAGTAACGTTTTTTTTTCTTGACAATTTTGAATAGAAGTGGAAACCCTCCTTTCAGCTATACTTTGGCTCTTAGTCCAGCCTCCTGGTCAGGGGCGAATCTCCAGCATTTTTATTGGGGGGGGGGGGGGGCAGGAGAGGTCCAAATCCAGATAGTCAAGGGACATAGGATATATAATAATTTTTCTCTTCACATTGTTGTGGGGAGCAACGGCCCCCCCCCAAACGACGCCCCTGCTCCTAGTAACATTATGGGTACGCCCCTGATAAAAATGGTAAACTAACCTGTTAATATAGCAAAGGGCCCTTGTTAGGGTTCCAGCAATTGGGAAGTCAAGAACATTACTGTCATCACCAATTGAACCTTTGTCTGAATTCATCAATTTAAGGAATTCTGTTTTCAATGATAAATTGATTGCAGAGAACGTCTCGTATCGACCATCAGTTTGTTTTATATCTTTAGCATAATCAGTGCCATCTTCTGATGGGTAGAGAAACCGACTAAAAGAAACTTAGTAATTAATTATTAGCATAGGATGCAGTATTTGATATCATTATAAAAACAGATCAGCAATACGATCAATCTCTGAGACGATCAACAAGTAACAGAATAAATTTTTCCATTGATTATCATGTTTGATGAATGAACAATGTTTCCGCTAGAGCTTTAGCAAAATTGAGTTACTTATTACGAGTTTTGTAATTATCATTGTTCTCCTGAACAGTGTTTTTTAGTAGATGTCTAGTTTTAATTCAATTGTTTCTTAGTTTTCCCTTTGTTGTTTTTAGTTTTTCGTTGTTTTTTTAGTTTTATTTTGGTTTAGTTCCTGTACTCTTCTGTACTATTACTACTAACAACTCACCGCAGCACCAAGCCGCCTGAGGCCAACACAGCTACGCATGCTCCTCCTCCACCCCAATCTGTTCAAAGCCTCCCTTTTTACACCCGCCCACGAAGTTCCCATTTCCTTTAAATCTTTCTTTATGACGTCCTCCCACTCCAGACGGGGACGACCTGCTTTCCGTTTAGCCCTAGATGGTTGGCCGAAAAGAACAATCTTCGGCAATCTGTCATCCTTCATCCGCACAACGTGCCCTGGCCACCTCAACCTTTCTTTCATTATAGCCCTAGAGAGCGGTATTGAACCACATTTTTCGTATAGCCTATTGTTTGAAATACGGTCAGTCAGCCGGGTACCCAGAACAATCCTTAAGCGATTTCTCTGGAAACATCTAGCAAATCTTCATCCGCTTTTCGGAGCGTTCATGCTTCAGAGCCATATTTGACCACTGTCATCACTGTAGCTTCTAATATTCTAATCTTGGTTTGCAGACTTATCTTCCTATTCTTCCAGACTTTTTTTAACTGTGAAAAAACACCCTGCACCTTGGCTATTCTATTTTTAACATCTTCACTGATCCCACCATCTTTACTAATAATACTACCAAGGTAAGTGAAGCTGCCCACCTGATCAATCTTTTCATTACCCAACTTCACCTTTTCATCTTCACGTATTCCTAGCCTTAGTGACTTAGTCTTCCTAACATTAATTTTCAAACCAATTCTAGTACCCTGAACTCGCAAAACCTCTAAAACTTCATTCATTTTGCTCACACTTTCATCTAGGATGCTTAAATCATCAGCATAATCCAAGTCCAGGAGACTTTTTCCTCCCCATTTGATTCCGTGGTCTCCCATTGCCTTTCCTGTGCTCCTTAAAACAAAATCCATCAAAATAATCCATATAAAGGGGGATAGAACACAACCCTGCTTAACTCCTGATTTAATACAAAACCAGCTGCTAACCTCATTTCCTACCTAAACCGTAGGTAGTCTGAGGGACAAAGGGGGCACTTGCCCCAGGTGCAGAAAGTTTAGTGGCGTAAAATTTCAAATAAATAATCCAACGGTTATAATCCTTTTGTAATTTTTGAAATTTATTTAGATAAATTAGAGGGCACAGTTGGCAAAATATTGTTAAAATAAAGCCTGAAAATGTTTGAGATACAGAGGGGGGGGGGGGGTTAATCAAGAGTTTACCCAGGGCAAAAGAAACCCAAACCGCTACTGAGTTGACTGCCAAATTAACGGAACTCTTGAATACTAAATTTCGAGAATTTATTGAAAAAAGAAATATTATAATTTCGGTAGTTTGAAAATCCATGATTAATTAACCCGTAAATTAAATATCCAGAAAATGTAGATACTATGAGTAGAAAGGGGGGTACCAGCACAAACGGGAGTCCATATATGGGCATAGAACCACGTGGTTTATGGTTTTCTTCCTTCAAGGTCGATTTATTTGCTGTTGTTTGTCCAGGTGTAATGACATTGGGGTGATTTACATAATCGATGGGGGAATTATTGGTTCACGAAGGGGGAATTAAGAAACAAACATGGCTTCATTGTTGTTTGGCTAGCCTAACCTGAGAAATTGATTTACATAATCGGTGGGAAAATTATTGATTCACGAAGGGGGAATTAAGAAACATTATGGTTTCTTTGATCTTTAGGCTAACCTGACCTGAGAACTTGATTTACATAATCGGCGGGGAAATTATTGATTCACGAAGGGGGAATTAAGAAACATTATGGTTTCTTTGATCTTTAGGCGAACCTGACCTGAGAACTTGATTTACATAATCGGCGGGGAAATTATTGATTCACGAAGGGGGAATTAAGAAACATTATGGTTTCTTTGATTTTTAGGCGAACCTGACCTGAGAACTTGATTTACATAATCGCTAGGGGAAATTATTGATTCACGAAGGGGGAATTAAGAAACATTATGGCTTCTTTAATCTTAGGTCTGTGGGATAAACGTTCTTTAGGTCAGAGAGAAAAATTAAAATTCTATTTTTAAATAGGGCTTCATTGATCTTTAGTGTCAGGAATTATAAATGACATCACTTGTTATCTTGGAATTATGCGGGAGTCTAAAGAGATAGAAATTCTATTTTTAAATACGGCTTTACTGAGCTTTAAGTCGGAGAGATAAATTGATATTCTAACGAAACCCTAATAGTTTAGCTAGGAACATTTATGAGATGAAGAGATTAACATAGGAAAGGGTTTCCTAGAAATTTGAAATGTGAAAGCACAGAGATGCCAAAAAACAAAAGGAACACACAGAAATTACTTTTAGGGGATTATTTGGGCGAAACGGTTTTAGACAGCTTATGGAATTATTTCGGCGAAACAGTTAGAGACATTTTAAAAGATGATTTAAAAGATGATTTTAGAAGAGGTTTTGAGTGTGGTCGTTATAATACACAAGTTCCATTTGAACAGTGTTGTGAGGTCCCCTACCACAACCCCAAAGGGCCCCGATCGCCCTACCCCGATCCAAAGGGTTCTAATCCCCATACCCCAATCCAGAAGGAAACCCCGGTCCCCAAAGGTTCCCAGGGCTCCCACCCGGCCCCCCAGACCCTCAAAGGCCCTCCCCGGGCCCCCCAAAGGCACATCGAGCTCCCAAAAGACCACCGGGGTCCCAAAGGCCTTCACCCGGTCTCCAAATGTCCCCCAGGCTCCCAACTGGCCCCCCAGGACCCCCAAAGGCCCTCCACCGGTCCCCAAAGGTCCCCCAGGCTCCCAAAGGGCCCCCCTCGCCTCTCCCTCCCTCTCCTCCCCCCTCCTCACCGTCCCCTCCCCCTCCCCCTCCTCCCGATCCCCTCCCCCTCCCCTCCCCTCCTCCCCTCCCCTCCCCCTCCCCATTTTTTTTTAATATTTTTTGTGCATTGAGACACAGAAGGGCACCCTCCCCCCGGGCCCCCCCAAAGGGCCCCCGACGCCCCAAAGGCCTGATTTTTCAGAGTCATGGTTTACCATTTTGGATTTCTTTCGTTGAAATGCAAGAGTTGGAATATTTCAGTAGTGCTTTGATGTGGTTTACAGTGTCACAGTTACATTCTCTTGATTTTTCAAAGTTCATTTTGGATTTCTTTCATTGAAATGCAAGAGTTGAAATATTTCAGTAGTGTTTTCTCGTAGTTTACCTTGTCACAGTTACATTCTCTTGATTTTTCAAAGTTCATTTGAATTTCTTCCGTTGAAATGCAAGAGTTGGAATATTTCAGTAGTGTTTTGATGTGATTTACTTTATCACAGTTACATTCTCTTGATTTTTCAAAGTTCATTTTGAATTTCTTTCGTTGAAATGCAAGAGTTGGAATATTTCAGTAGTGTTTTGTCGTGGTTTACCTTGTCACAGTTACATTCTCTTGATTTTTCAAAGTTCATTTTGAATTTCTTTCATTGAAATGCACGAGTTGGAATATTTCAGTAGTGTTTTGTCATGGTTTACCTTGTCACAGTTACATTCCCTTGATTTTTCAAAGTTCATTTTCGATTTCCTTCGTTGAAATGCAAGAGTTGGAATATTGCAGTAGTGTTTTGCCATGGTTTACCTTGTCACAGTTACATTCTCTTAATTTTTCAAAGTTCATTTGGATTTCTTATGTTGAAAAGCAAGAGTTGGAATATTTCAGTAGTGTTTTGTTGTGGTTTACCGTGTCACAGTTACATTCTCTTGATTTTTCAAACTTCATTTTGAGTTTCTTTCATTGAAATGCAAGAGTTGGAATATTTCAGTAGTGTTTTGTCGTGGTTTACCTTGTCACAGTTACATTCTCTTGATTTTTCAAAGTTCATTTTGAATTTCTTTCATTGAAATGCAAGAGTTGGAATATTTCAGTAGTGTTTTGTCATGGTTTACCTTGTCACAGTTACATTCCCTTGATTTTTC
>CM051274.1:34997209-35047209 GCA_027921565.1 Artemia sinica | reverse complement strand
AAAGTTCATTTTCGATTTCCTTCGTTGAAATGCAAGAGTTGGAATATTGCAGTAGTGTTTTGCCATGGTTTACCTTGTCACAGTTACATTCTCTTAATTTTTCAAAGTTCATTTGAATTTCTTATGTTGAAAAGCAAGAGTTGGAATATTTCAGTAGTGTTTTGTTGTGGTTTACCTTGTCACAGTTACATTCTCTTGATTTTTCAAAGTTCATTTTGAGTTTCTTTCTTTGAAATGCAAGAGTTGGATTATTTCAGTAGTGTTTGGTCATGGTTTACCTTGTCACAGTTACATTTTCTTGATTTTTCAAAGTTCATTTGAGTTTCTTTCGTTGAAATGCAAGAGTTGGAATATTTCAGTAGTGTTTTCTCGTGGTTTACCTTGTCACAGTTACATTTTCTTGATTTTTCAAAGTCCATTTTGGATTTCTTTCATTGAAATGCAAGAGTTGGAATATTTCAGTAGCGTTTTGTCGTGGTTTACCTTGTCACAGTTACATTCTCTTGATTTTTCAAAGTTTATTTTGGATTTCTTTCGTTGAAATGCAAGAGTTGGAATATTTCAGTAGCGTTTTGTCGTGGTTTACCTTGTCACAGTTACATTCTCTTGATTTTTCAAAGTTCATTTTGAATTTCTTTCATTGAAATGCAAGAGTGGGATTATTTCAGTAGTGTTTTGTCGTGGTCTACCATGTCACAGTTACATTCCCTTGATTTTTCAAAGTTCATTTTCGATTTCTTTCATTGAAATGCACGAGTTGGAATATTGCTGTAGTTTTTTGGTGTGGTTTACCTTATCACAGTTACATTCTCTTAATTTTTCAAATTCATTTTGAATTTCTATCGTTGAAATGCAAGAGCTGGAATATTTCAGTAGTGTTTTGTCGTGGTTTACCTTATCACAGTTACATTCTCTTAATTTTTCAAATTCATTTTGAATTTCTTATGTTGAAAAGCAAGAGTTGGAATATTTCAGTAGTGTTTTGTTGTGGTTTAACTTATCACAGTTACATTCTCTTAATTTTTCAAAGTTCATTTTGAGTTTCTTTCATTGAAATGCAAGAGTTGGAATATTTCGGTAGTGTTTTGTCGTGGTTTACCTTGTCACAGTTACATTCTCTTGATTTTTCAAAGCACATTTTGAGTTTCTTTCATTGAAATGCAAGAGTTGGATTATTTCAGTAGTGTTTTGTTGTGGTTTACCTTGTCACAGTTACATTTTCTTGATTTTTCAAAGTTCATTTTGAATTTCTTTCATTGAAATGCAAGAGTTGGAATATTTCAGTAGTGTTTTCTCGTGGTTTACCTTGTCAGAGTTACATTTTCTTGATTTTTCAAAGTTCATGTTGAATTTCTTTCGTTGAAATGCAAGAGTTGGAATATTTCAGTAGTGTTTTCTCGTGGTTTACCTTGTCACAGTTACATATTCTTGATTTTTCAAAGTCCATTTTGGATTTCTTTCATTGAAATGCAAGAGTTGGAATATTTCAGTAGTGTTTTGTCGTGGTTTACCATGTCACAGTTACATTCTTTGATTTTTCAAAGTTTATTTTGAATTTCTTATGTTGAAATGCAAGAGTGAGATTATTTCAGTAGTGTTTTGTCATGGTTTACCATGTCACAGTTACATTCCCTTGATTTTTCAAAGTTCATTTTCGATTTCTTTCATTGAAATGCACGAGTTGGAATATTGCTGTAGTTTTTTGGTGTGGTTTACCTTATCACAGTTACATTCTCTTAATTTTTCAAATTCATTTTGAATTTCTATCGTTGAAATGCAAGAGCTGGAATATTTCAGTAGTGTTTTGTTGTTGGTTTACCTTATCACAGTTACATTCTCTTGATTTTTCAAAGTTCATTTTGAATTTCTTATGTTGAAAAGCAAGAGTTGGAATATTTCAGTAGTGTTTTGTTGTGGTTTACCTTGTCACACTTACATTTTCTTGATTTTTCAAAGTTCATTTTGGATTTCTTTCATTGAAATGCAAGAGTTGGAATATTTCAGTAGTGTTTTGTTGTGGTTTACCTTGTCACAGTTACATTCTCTTGATTTTTCAAAGTTCATTTTGGATTTATCACGTTGAAATGCAAGAGTTGGAATATTTCAGTAGTGTTTTGTCATGGTTTACCTTGTCACAGTTACATCCTTTTAATTTTTCAAAATTCATTTTGAATTTCTATCGTTGAAATGCAAGAGCTGGAATATTTCAGTAGTGTTTTGTTGTGGTTTACCTTATCACAGTTACATTTTCTTGATTTTTCAAAGTTCATTTTGAATTTCTTTTATTGAAATGAAAGAGTTGGAATATTTCAGTAGTGTTTTGTCGTGGTTTACCTTGTTAGAGTTACATTTTCATGATTTTTCAAAGTTCATTTTGAATTTCTTTCGTTGAAATGCAAGAGTTGGAATATTTCACTAGTGTTTTGTTGTGGTTTACCTTGTCACAGTTACATTTTCTTGATTTTTAAAAGATCATTTTGGTTTTCTTTCCTTTAAATGCAAGAGTTGGAATATTTCAGTAGTGTTTTGTCATGGTTTACCTTGTCACAGTTACATTCTCTTGATTTTTCAAAGTTCATTTTGGATTTCATTCGTTGAAATGCAACAGTTGGAATATTTCAGTAGCGTTTTGTCGTGGTTTACCTTGTCACAGTTACATTCTCTTGATTTTTCAAAGTTCATTTTGGATTTCTTTCGTTGAAATGCAAGAGTGGGATTATTTCAGTAGTGTTTTGCCATGGTTTACCATGTCACAGTTACATTCTCTTGATTTTTCAAAGTTCACTTTGGATTTCTTTCATTGAAATGCAAGAGTTGGAATATTTTAGTAGTGTTTTGTTGTGGTTTACCTTGTCACACTTACATTCTCATGATTTTTAAAGTTCATTTTGGATTTCTTTCATTGAAATGCAAGAGTTGGAATATTTCAGTAGTGTCTTGTCGTGGTTTACCTTGTCACACTTACATTCTATAGATATTTCAAAGCTCATTTGAATTTCTTTCATTGAAATGCATGAGTTGGAATATTTCAGTAGTGTTTTGTTGTGGTTTACCTTGTCACACTTACATTTTCTTGATTTTTCAAAGTTCATTTTGGATTTCTTTCATTGAAATGCAAGAGTTGGAATATTTCAGTAGTGTTTTGTCGTGGTTTACCTTGTCACAGTTACATTCTCTTGATTTTTCAAAGTTCATTTTGGATTTATCTCGTTGAAATGCAAGAGTTGAATTATTTCAGTAGTATTTTGTCATGGTTTACCTTGTCACAGTTACATTCTCTTGATTTTTCAAAGTTCATTTTGAGTTTCTTTCATTGAAATGCAAGAGTTGGAATATTTCAGTAGTGTTTTGTCACGGTTTACCGTGTCACAGTTACATTCTCTTGATTTTTCAAAGTTCATTTTGAATTTCTTTCGTTGAAATGCAAGAGTTGGATTATTTCAGTAGTGTTTTTTCGTGGTTTACCTTGTCAAAGTTACATTCTTTTGATTTTTCAAAGTTCATTTTGAGTTTCTTTCATTGAAATGCAAGATTTGGAATATTTCAGTACTGTTTTGTTGTGCTTTACCTTGTCACAGTTACATTCTCTTGATTTTTCAAAGTTCATTTTGAATTTCATTCATTGAAAAGCAAGAGTTGGAATATTTCAGTAGCGTTTTGTCGTGGTTTACCTTGTCACACTTACATTCTCTTGATTTTTCAAAGTTCATTTTGAATTTCTTTCATTGAAATGCAAGTGGAATTATTTCAGTAGTGTTTTTTTGTAGTTTACCTTGTCACAGTTACATTCCCTTGATTTTTCAAAGTTCCTTTTGGTTTTCTTTCACTGAAATGCAAGAGTTGGAATATTTCAGTACTGTTTTGTTGTGCTTTACCTTGTCACAGTTACATTCTCTTGATTTTTCAAAGTTCATTTTGAATTTCATTCATTGAAAAGCAAGAGTTGGAATATTTCAGTAGCGTTTTGTCGTGGTTTACCTTGTCACACTTACATTCTCTTGATTTTTCAAAGTTCATTTTGAATTTCTTTCATTGAAATGCAAGTGGAATTATTTCAGTAGTGTTTTGTCGTGGTTTACCTTGTCACAGTTACATTCTCTTGATTTTTCAAAGTTCATTTTGAATTTATTTAGTTGAAATGCAAGAGTTGGAATATTTCAGAAGCGTTTTGAGGTGGCTTACCTTGTCACAGTTATATTCTATTGATTTTTCAAAGTTCATTTTCAATTTCTTTCATTGAAATGCAAGAGTTGGAATATTTCAGTAGTGTTTTGTCGTGGTTTACCTTGTCACAGTTACATTCCCTTGATTTTTCAAAGTTCATTTTGAATTTATCTCGTTGAAATGCAAGAGTTGGAATATTTCAGTAGTATTTTGTCATGGTTTACCTTGTCACACTTACATTCTCACGATTTTTCAAAGTTCATTTTGGTTATCTTTCGTTGAAATGCAAGAGTTGGAATATTTCAGCAGTGTTTTGTCGTGGTTTACCTTGTCACAGTTACATTCTCTTGATTTTTCAAAGTTAATTTTGAATTTCTTTCGTTGAAATGCAAGAGTTGGATTATTTCAGTAGTGTTTTTTCGTGGTTTACCTTGTCATAGTTACATTCTCTTGATTTTTCAAAGTTCATTTTGAGTTTCTTTCATTGAAATGCAAGAGTTGGAATATTTCAGTACTGTTTTGTTGTGGTTTACCTTGTCACAGTTACATTCTCTTGATTTTTCAAAGTTCGTTTTGAATTTCATTCATTGAAAAGCAAGAATTGGAATATTTCAGTAGCGTTTTGTCGCGGTTTACCTTGTCACAGTTACATTTTCTTGATTTTTCAAAGTTCATTTTGAATTTCTTTCATTGAAATGCAAGTGGAATTATTTCAGTAGTGTTTTTTTGAAGTTTTTTTGAAAACAGTACTGAAATATTCCAACTCTTGCATTTCAAAGAAAGAAACTCAAAATGAACTTTGAAAAATCAAAAGAATGTAACTTTGACAAGGTAAACCACGAAAAAACACTACTGAAATAATCCAACTCTTGCATTTCAACGAAAGAAATTCAAAATGAACTTTGAAAAATCAAGAGAATGTAACTGTGACACGGTAAACCGTGACAAAACACTACTGAAATATTCCAACTCTTGCATTTCAATGAAAGAAACTCAAAATGAACTTTGAAAAATCAAGAGAATGTAACTGTGACAAGGTAAACCATGACAAAATACTACTGAAATAATTCAACTCTTGCATTTCAACGAGATAAATCCAAAATGAACTTTGAAAAATCAAGAGAATGTAACTGTGACAAGGTAAACCACGACAAAACACTACTGAAATATTCCAACTCTTGCATTTCAATGAAAGAAATCCAAAATGAACTTTGAAAAATCAAGAAAATGTAAGTGTGACAAGGTAAACCACAACAAAACACTACTGAAATATTCCAACTCATGCAAGTCAATGAAAGAAATTCAAATGAACTTTGAAATATCTATAGAATGTAAGTGTGACAAGGTAAACCACGACAAGACACTACTGAAATATTCCAACTCTTGCATTACAATGAAAGCAATCCAAAATGAACTTTGAAAAATCATGAGAATGTAAGTAGTGTGACAAGGTAAACCACAACAAAACACTACTAAAATATTCCAACTCTTGCATTTCAATGAAAGAAATCCAAAGTGAACTTTGAAAAATCAAGAGAATGTAACTGTGACATGGTAAACCATGGCAAAACACTACTGAAATAATCCCACTCTTGCATTTCAACGAAAGAAATCCAAAATGAACTTTGAAAAATCAAGAGAATGTAACTGTGACAAGGTAAACCACGACAAAACGCTACTGAAATATTCCAACTGTTGCAATTCAACGAATGAAATCCAAAATGAACTTTGAAAAATCAAGAGAATGTAACTGTGACAAGGTAAACCATGACAAAACACTACTGAAATATTCCAACTCTTGCATTTCAAGGAAAGAAAACTGAAATGATCTTTTAAAAATCAAGAAAATGTAACTGTGACAAGGTAAACCACAACAAAACACTAGTAAAATATTCCAACTCTTGCATTTCAACGAAAGAAATTCAAAATGAACTTTGAAAAATCATGAAAATGTAACTCTAACAAGGTAAACCACGACAAAACACTACTGAAATATTCCAACTCTTTCATTTCAATAAAAGAAATTCAAAATGAACTTTGAAAAATCAAGAAAATGTAACTGTGATAAGGTAAACCACAACAAAAAACACTACTGAAATATTCCAGCTCTTGCATTTCAACGATAGAAATTCAAAATGAATTTTGAAAAATTAAGAGGATGTAACTGTAACAAGGTAAACCATGACAAAACACTACTGAAATATTCCAACTCTTGCATTTCAACGTGATAAATACAAAATGAACTTTGAAAAATCAAGAGAATGTAACTGTGACAAGGTAAACCACAACAAAACACTACTGTAATATTCCAACTCTTGCATTTCAATGAAAGAAATCCAAAATGAACTTTGAAAATCAAGAAAATGTAAGTGTGACAAGGTAAACCACAACAAAACACTACTGAAATATTCCAACTCTTGCTTTTCAACATAAGAAATTCAAAATGAACTTTGAAAAATCAAGAGAATGTAACTGTGATACGGTAAACCAACAACAAAACACTACTGAAATATTCCAGCTCTTGCATTTCAACGATAGAAATTCAAAATGTATTTTGAAAAATTAAGAGAATGTAACTGTGATAAGGTAAACCACACCAAAAAAACTACAGCAATATTCCAACTCGTGCATTTCAATGAAAGAAATCGAAAATGAACTTTGAAAAATCAAGGGAATGTAACTGTGACATGGGAAACCATGACAAAACACTGCTGAAATAATCCCACTCTTGCATTTCAACATAAGAAATTCAAAATAAACTTTGAAAAATCAAAGAATGTAACTGTGACATGGTAACCACGACAAAACACTACTGAAATATTCCAACTCTTGCATTTCAATGAAAGAAATCCAAAATGGACTTTGAAAAATCAAGAAAATGTAACTGTGACAAGGTAAACCACGAGAAAACACTACTGAAATATTCAACTCTTGCATTTCAACGAAAGAAATTCAACATGAACTTTGAAAAATCAAGAAAATGTAACTGTGACAAGGTAAACCACGAGAAAAACACTACTGAAATATTCCAACTCTTGCATTTCAATGA
The DNA here is from genome assembly GCA_027921565.1 of Artemia sinica. Taxonomy (NCBI): domain Eukaryota; kingdom Metazoa; phylum Arthropoda; class Branchiopoda; order Anostraca; family Artemiidae; genus Artemia; species Artemia sinica. Next base: position 35,039,996 of record CM051274.1, on the reverse strand, counting down.
AAGAAATTCAACATGAACTTTGAAAAATCAAGAAAATGTAACTGTGACAAGGTAAACCACAACAAAACACTACTGAAATAATCCAACTCTTGCATTTCAATGAAAGAAACTCAAAATGAACTTTGAAAAATCAAGAGAATGTAACTGTGACAAGGTAAACCACAACAAAACACTACTGAAATATTCCAACTCTTGCATTTCAATGAAAGAAACTCAAAATGAACTTTGAAAAATTAAGAGAATGTAACTGTGATAAGGTAAACCACAACAAAACACTACTGAAATATTCCAACTCTTGCTTTTCAACATAAGAAATTCAAAATGAATTTGAAAAATTAAGAGAATGTAACTGTGATAAGTTAAACCACAACAAAACACTACTGAAATATTCCAACTCTTGCTTTTCAACATAAGAAATTCAAAATGAATTTGAAAAATTAAGAGAATGTAACTGTGATAAGGTAAACCACGACAAAACACTACTGAAATATTCCAGCTCTTGCATTTCAACGATAGAAATTCAAAATGAATTTGAAAAATTAAGAGAATGTAACTGTGATAAGGTAAACCACACCAAAAAACTACAGCAATATTCCAACTCGTGCATTTCAATGAAAGAAATCGAAAATGAACTTTGAAAAATCAAGGGAATGTAACTGTGACATGGTAGACCACGACAAAACACTACTGAAATAATCCACTCTTGCATTTCAATGAAAGAAATTCAAAATGAACTTTGAGAAATCAAGAGAATGTAACTGTGACAAGGTAAACCACGACAAAACGCTACTGAAATATTCCAACTCTTGCATTTCAACGAAAGAAATCCAAAATAAACTTTGAAAAATCAAGAGAATGTAACTGTGACAAGGTAAACCACGACAAAACGCTACTGAAATATTCCAACTATTGCATTTCAATGAAAGAAATCCAAAATGGACTTTGAAAAATCAAGAAAATGTAACTGTGACAAGGTAAACCACGAGAAAATACTACTGAAATATTCCAACTCTTGCATTTCAACGAAAGAAACTCAAATGAACTTTGAAAAATCAAGAAAATGTAACTGTGACAAGGTAAACCATGACCAAACACTACTGAAATAATCCAACTCTTGCATTTCAAAGAAAGAAACTCAAAATGAACTTTGAACTGTGACAAGGTAAACCACAACAAAACACTACTGAAATATTCCAACTCTTGCATTTCAATGAAAGAAACTCAAAATGAAGTTTGAAAAATCAAGAGAATGTAACTGTGACACGGTAAACCACAACAAAACACTACTGAAATATTCCAACTCTTGCTTTTCAACATAAGAAATTCAAATGAACTTTGAAAAATTAAGAGAATGTAACTGTGACAAGGTAAACCATGGCAAAACACTACTGCAATATTCCAACTCTTGCATTTCAATGAAGGAAATCGAAAATGAACTTTGAAAAAATCAAGGGAATGTAACTGTGACAAGGTAAACCACGACAAAACACTACTGAAATATTCCAACTTTTGCATTTCAATGAAAGAAACTCAAAATGAAGTTTGAAAAATCAAGAGAATGTAACTGTGACACGGTAAACCACAACAAAACACTACTGAAATATTCCAACTCTTGCTTTTCAACATAAGAAATTCAAATGAACTTTGAAAAATTAAGAGAATGTAACTGTGACAAGGTAAACCGTGGCAAAACACTACTGCAATATTCCAACTCTTGCATTTCAACGAAGGAAATCGAAAATGAACTTTGAAAAATCAAGGGAATGTAACTGTGACAAGGTAAACCATGACAAAACACTACTGAAATATTCCAACTCGTGCATTTCAATGAAAGAAATTCAAAATGAACTTTGAAAAATCAAGAGAATGTAACTGTGACAAGGTAAACCACGACAAAATACTACTGAAATATTCCAACTCTTGCATTTCAACGAAAGAAATTCAAAATGAACTTTGAAAAATCAAGAGAATGTAACTGTGATAAAGTAAATCACATCAAAACACTACTGAAATATTCCAACTCTTGCATTTCAACGGAAGAAATTCAAATGAACTTTGAAAAATCAAGAGAATGTAACTGTGACAAGGTAAACTACGAGAAAACACAACTGAAATATTTTCAACTCTTGCATTTCAATGAAAGAAATCCAAAATGAACTTTGAAAAATCAAGAGAATGTAACTGTGACACTGTAAACCACATCAAAGCACTACTGAAATATTCCAACTCTTGCATTTCAACGAAAGAAATCCAAAATGGTAAACCATGACTCTGAAAAATCAGGCCTTTGGGGCGTCAGGGGCCCTTTGGGGGGGCCCGGGGGGGAGGGTGCCCTTCTGTGTCTCAATGCACAAAAAATATTAAAAAAATGGGGAGGGGAGGAGGGGAGGGGTAGGGGAGGGGAGGGAGGGGAGGGGAGGGGGATTGGGAGGAGGGGAGGGGGGACGGTGAGGAGGGGGGAGGAGAGGGAGGGAGAGGGAGGGGAGGGGGGCCCTTTGGGAGCCTGGGGGACCTTTGGGGACCGGTGGAGGGCCTTTGGGGGTCCTGGGGGGCCAGTTGGGAGCCTGGGGGGACATTTGGAGACCGGGTGAAGGCCTTTGGGACCCCGGTGGTCTTTTGGGAGCTCGATGTGCCTTTGGGGGGCCCGGGGAGGGCCTTTGAGGGTCTGGGGGGCCGGGTGGGAGCCCTGGGAACCTTTGGGGACCGGGGGTTCCTTCTGGATTGGGGTATGGGGATTGGAACCCTTTGGATCGGGGTAGGGCGATCGGGGCCCTTTGGGGTTGTGGTAGGGGACCTCACAACACTGTTCAAATGGAACTTGTGTATTATAACGACCACACTCAAAACCTCTTCTAAAATCATCTTTTAAATCATCTTTTAAAATGTCTCTAACTGTTTCGCCGAAATAATTCCATAAGCTGTCTAAAACCGTTTCGCCCAAATAATCCCCTAAAAGTAATTTCTGTGTGTTCCTTTTGTTTTTTGGCATCTCTGTGCTTTCACATTTCAAATTTCTAGGAAACCCTTTCCTACGTTAATCTCTTCATCTCATAAATGTTCCTAGCTAAACTATTAGGATTTCGTTAGAATATCAATTTATCTCTCCGACTTAAAGCTCAGTGAAGCCGTATTTAAAAATAGAATTTCTATCTCTTTAGACTCCCGCATAATTCCAAGATAACAAGTGATGTCATTTATAATTCCTGACACTAAAGATCAATGAAGCCCTATTTAAAAATAGAATATTAATTTTTCTCTCTGACCTAAAGAACGTTTATCCCACAGACCTAAGATTAAAGAAGCCATAATGTTTCTTAATTCCCCCTTCGTGAATCAATAATTTCCCCTAGCGATGATGTAAATCAAGTTCTCAGGTCAGGTTCGCCTAAAGATCAAAGAAACCATAATGTTTCTTAATTCCCCCTTCGTGAATCAATAATTTCCCCGCCGATTATGTAAATCAAGTTCTCAGGTCAGGTTCGCCTAAAGATCAAAGAAACCATAATGTTTCTTAATTCCCCCTTCGTGAATCAATAATTTCCCCGCCGATTATGTAAATCAAGTTCTCAGGTTAGGTTAGCCTAAAGATCAAAGAAACCATAATGTTTCTTAATTCCCCCTTCGTGAATCAATAATTTTCCCGCCGATTATGTAAATCAATTTCTCAGGTTAGGCTAGCCAAACAACAATGAAGCCATGTTTGTTTCTTAATTCCCCCTTCGTGAACCAATAATTCCCCCATCGATTATGTAAATCACCCCAATGTCATTACACCTGGACAAACAACAGCAAATAAATCGACCTTGAAGGAAGAAAACCATAAACCACGTGGTTCTATGCCCATATATGGACTCCCGTTTGTGCTGGTACCCCCCTTTCTACTACTATGACCAGAAGAGACTGTTAATTATATGTGTTAAGGACGGCAAATAGAATCTGAAAGGCCAGTTTATAGATTCATAAATATTCTGGAAAACGCTAGAGATATTTTTGCTATTGGACAAGCATATAGCGCGAACGATTTTTAAGGCCTATTTAAGGCCTTCTCCGGCCGCGCTATTGATTAGCACTAAAGCCGTTTATTTTGCTCAGTATTATGCTAAGATCTTATATATTTCGATAAAAAAACGATTTTAAGGGAAATCTTAGGACTAAGATCTTACTTCTTATGCAATTTTTACGCAATCATCATTCAGCTATGATCAGCGGTCTAACAACAATGATGAGTATATCATCAAAATTCTCTCATCATCGTTCTATTTGGCAGAAAAATAGCCTTCTTTGCACTTTTTGCTACCATCCGTGAGCTGTAAGATCTTAAAACAGTGACGAACTAAAGAACGGTAATCTGTGCAGAAAGATGAGAGATCTTAGAAGTAAGACCTTAGAGTAAGTGCTATAGAACGTGGTATATGTAAGCGCGAACGATTTTAAATTTAAAAACTTGTTTTTTGCTTGACTTCGACTGAGATTGTGGAAGTAAGAATAATGTAAGTGAAATTTTCCATCAGTCACTTAGAATTTAGACAAACTTTTTCTATAAGTTTTATAACTATTTAATTTTACTAGATTGCAGCCTTGCTGCAACCATGCTTGGCTTTGAAGGTGCAAATTCACTTACATATTCTTTTAGTATAGATCAGTTTCATTAACCTTTCACCAAAGCTAATTCTAGAAATACAACTTAAGCCTATAAGTAAAACATCCTTTGGTGAACAATTAAATGTTTGATTATTAATAAAATTAACACTTCAACAAATCATATTTTCAATAAGGTTTTAATCTTTTCTTACCTTTTCTTTACATTATCAGACCAACAGGTTTTACTTGGGATAAGACTTGATACCTCAGGCCACGCTAACATGAGTCAGCTCATGCATATGAGATTCTGGGTACCACAGATGAAACATGCATCCTTTTCACTTAAAATATGGTAATTGCAAGAAATTGAAGTTGTTTTTATTCTTCAGCAAAAGAAAAACGTGATCAACGATTTTTATCAATAATTAGCATAATCTCCGTTTTAAATACGATACGTAAAATCACTGCACGAGTCGGTAAAACTGCTACATTTACCGACCAAAATTGAGATTTTGGTAACATGTCATGTCACTATTTTCATGCGTTTTATTTAACCAAATGGAAAATTGTGGAAAATTGTAAATGGAAATTTAGTTAACCAAATGGAAAATTGTGGAATATATATATATATATATATATATATATATATATATATATATATATATATATATATATATATATATATATATATATATATATATATATATATATATATATATATATATATATATATATATATATATATATATATATATATATATATATATATATATATATATATATATATATATATATATATAATATATATATATATATATATATATATATATATATATATATATATATATATATATATATATATATATATATATATATATATATATATATATATATATATGTATATTTCAGTTTTTTTATGTTCTAATGTTGATGTTTACTTTTCTGTGAACAAGCTCGTTTTATCAATTTCTCCAACAAATTCCACTAATATTACTTTGCATCTTGTTTTAAAATAGATTCAAATCATCTCAGGTATACCGTCATACTTAATGTAAAATACATTTGTTGAAAGCATCTCAGTGTGTATAGATCAAATTTTTTCATTGCTTACTTTCCAGTAGAATGGCATCCAAGAATGCAAACAATATTGTTGCTACTCATTGCCAAGTGAGAATTGGCTAAAGCTTCAATACTATCAAGATATCTGTGAAAGGGGAAAGTATCTTCTATGCCTCTAGATGACAATCCAACTTTTGTGTCAATGACAATGACCAAGAGATCCAGGTCAACACCTAAAAGGTTAGATATAGGTCTCATCAAACAAAACTAAAAAAAAGCACTACAGCAAAATTATCTTACTCCCTTGAAAAAAAAAAAAAAAAAAACTCTGGAGAAATTATATAGAATTTTTTTGCTATATATAATGTCTGATGAATTGGTTACAGGGTGTGTGTTGAATATACCATGAAACAAAATGCAGAAGCGTAAATGAAGAAAGGAATCTTTTAGTCTACAGCCAGTAGAAAAGAAAAGAGAGCAACCATTCAAATATTACACCTGTGTCCAAACAATGCCTCAGAAGGGCTGAGAAAAATATAATCTAAACCATAAGAACTTGAAAAAGAAAAGGAAAAATGAAAAAATAAGGATATAGAAAAGAAAGTCAAAGAAAAATACAAACCAATGTATATATATGCAACAACTTACAAATTTATCAAACTTTCAGTTTAGAGACAATTGGCAGTATATTTGTCAAAGTTTTGCTTATTTTGCTAGTTGAAACATAAAAAAAACCTCAATTTATCATGAAACACTCTTTCCATGAATATTAATCACTACCATGCAATTGTGTCCCAACTCCACTAATAGCGTAGATAATTTCGGAGTCATCAGTTTTACTACTGATGACGGTCACTGCATATGTGACCGAAATATCTGCTATTTTTTGTGAATTTCTATCACTGTTTGTGAAACACTGTTTATTAAAAGGATTTTATCCCTATTTGAACTTTTATTTATCCCCTAATGGCTGGATGTAGCCCAAGGCTAGATATAAAACCTTGCTAATTTATTTTTTGCTTCTTTTTTTCATTGGTATTATGAACCATCTCCAGGTAAGAAAGAAGCACAAAAAACAAAAAAAAAGGCAACAATAATTCAAACCAACAAAATAAGGACAATGTTGCATATAGCCAATGACTACATCCTTACAACATAATGCTACAAATTCCTGGCAACCTCAACTATTCTTATTTTGAATTAGAATATTTGAAATATATTTTGGTCCCAACAAAGTGCAAAAGATATTCTTGCTTCTAGAGAGTTTAGGGAATAGTAGTCTTGGTCTCAATTGTGGTAATTTCAGTTTACTTCATTAATTATTCATTTTAATTTCTGTTCATTTTAGGACACACCTATTCATATATATTATTCATTTTAATGTATATTTCTTTTGGATTTTATTTATAGCTTAATATAATTCATGTTTGTTTTAACCTTAATTTATTATACAACTACTATTAGCACAACTCACCGCAGCACCAAACCACCTGGGTTCAACCCAGCTATGCATGCTCAAAGCCTCCCTCTTTACACCCTTCCAGGAAGATCCAATTTCCCTTCTTAAATTTTTTCTTATGATGTCCTCCCAACCCATCCGGGATGACCTATTTTTCAAATGACCCTAGACGGTTGGCTGACAAGGACAATCCTTGGCAATTTGCCATCCTTCATCTACAGAACGTGTCTTAACCATTTCAACCTTTCTCTTATTATCTCTTTAGAAAAAGGGAGTGAACCACATTTTTTGAACAGCTTACTGTTAGACATATGGTCAGTCAGTCAGGTACCCAAAACAATCCGTAGGCAATTTCTCTGCAAACTTCTAGCAAATCCTCCTCCATTTTTCGGAGCGTTCAAGCTTCAGAAACCTTATTTGACCATTGTCATCACTGTAGCTTCCAATATTCTAATCCTGGTTTGCAGACTTATCTTTCTATTCTCCCAAACTTTTTTCAACGGTAAAACAGCCAAGGCCACACCCTGGGCCTTGGCTGTTTTACTTTTAAAATTTCCACTACACTTACCATCTTTTAATAATAATACTACTTAGTTAAGTGAAGCTGACCCCTAGACCTATCTTCACCTTTACAGACCTATTTTCATCTGACTAGACCGAACATCATCTTTTCACCTTCACTTATTCCTAGTCTTGGTGTCTTCTTAAAAATAATTTTCAAACCTATTCTTGCACCCTGAACTCGCAAAACCTCTAAAAGTCTAATTGAATTTGCTAAGATTTCCATCTGGGATGCTTATATCATCAGCATAATCTAAATCGAGGACAGTTTTACTCCCCCATTTGGTTCTGTGCTCTCCCATTGCCTTTGGTGCGCTCCTTAGGACAAAGTCCATGAAAATATCCATACAAATGGGGATAGAATGTAACCTTGCTTAACTCCTGATTCAATACGAGATCAGCTACTAAGCTCATTTCCTACCTTAATCGCAACAATATTTTTCTTGTACATAGCACTAATCACTTTAATGTGTTTATCTGGTATATCATACAAGGATAGAGACCTTTGCTAAAGCTCTTCTATCAGCTGAAACAAACACTTGCTCATAATCTATAAAACTGGGGAATAATGGTGTTTGATGGTTCAGGTGTATCGCAGTTATTAATCTGGGAGAGAAAAAATTTGGTCAAAGCATCCTTTACCCTTCCTAAAACCATACTGTTCTTCTCTTAAAACTTTCTCTACAGCATCTCTAAGACTAAAAAGTACCATCATACTAAGCGATTTGCTTCCTACAGTCCTCTACCGCATAATTCCCCCTTAAATGTTCATTCCAAAAAGAATAATCACTCCTGTTACAACCGCATCTAGTCCCCCCTCTTTTTGGGCGAGATGTAGGAAGATGTAGGCCTAGGCTATATGTTATGCAAAGGTTTGCTGATTTTTAGGGTTTACAATACTTTTTTGTGCTTCTTTTACACCTACAGTTATTTCATAATGCCAAATAGGGGCAATTTCGAAAATAAAACAATACTAGCAACAGTTTCCACATAGCATAGGGCCCCGTTAAAGGAAGCTGGGATGCAACTACAACTGTAGTGGTTACCATTTTTGGAAAAAAAGCTGCTGAACAGGGAAGCAAATGGTATATATTTTTTTCTGTCTGACTTTTTTTTATACAATAAGTTTACAATGTGCATATAATTTAGCCCATTTTAAATAGCCTAAGGTATGTTTAACTTACTATCTATATTCTATTCATTTTTGTTATTTTCGACTTTTTAAAATTAGATTTTGTTGTTTAAAACAATGAGTACTTGGCTCATTTTCTGTCAGTTAATTGGAATGAAAGCAATTTGCAGTTTGCACTTAAGGACGTTTAATACCAGAAATTTCATTTTGCGAGTCTCAGCGCCAGCTGACAGTCTCAAAGACAAAGGGACTATTAGCAAATTTTGTCAGCACCACATGGAGCTTTCAAAGCAATTTTAGTATGAATTGATAGGGGATCTTAAATGTGTCAACAGTTCAAAAAGCTAACAAGAGGCTGCTTTAAAATAAAGGAAACCTATTAATCTCTAATTAATAGCTATACAAAACGCTGTCTAATCAATGTATATTCAGCATAAATAACGTGCATTTTATTTTCGCAAAGATTTCAATCAAGGCAGTTAAAACAACAAGAAATTTCAAAAGCTATCAAATTATTCAATGAGACTTCATTAGAGCTGATTTTTAATGTTATCCATGTATGTATACTAGAATACTTTTAGGGACTGCCCTTTCCTCAACTTTAAAAAGAAAGTTCTGCTCCACTCACTCAAAAAAACAATATTTAAGCTTTGAAAGATCTTAAGCCGAACTGGCCAACCATGACAAAAACCAACAAAGAGAAAAATCTCAGTGAAAAAAAAAAACAACAAACGAGACTGAAGAGGTTACTTTGGTGTTCTCACTGAAGTAACTCTATAATAACATCTTTTCCCTACGTGGATTAGTTTGCGCCAATTGTACATTTTTTTTTTTTTTTTGGTAGTAGTTTTATTGTTTTTTTTTAGTTTTAAATTGTTTATCTTGTTCCTCTTTTGCTTCTTTCGTGCTGAAGATGCCTTGTTTGGATACAGGCGAAATATCCGCGTTGTTTTGCATTTTTCGTTTCTTTTCTCTCCACTGGCCGCAGTCTCGTTTGTTGTTTTTTTTTTTTTTCACCGAGATTTTTCTCTTTGTTGGTAATTTAAGCTTTCTAAAGATTAAGTTTCATTAAATCTGAATATCTCAGGTACAAAACTCAAGAAGTTAAATATTTTTTCTAAGATTTCCGAGAAAGTAGGCGTCAGTTGTCAGTTTTCTGTCATTTACTCGGATCTCTTGTCTAAGCTATACAAGAATTGACAAGACTGCCCAATCCATCCTGAATAGTTCGGCCTCGGAAACTAAAAAGCTTGTAATAAACGAGATTCTTTAAGGTTCCATAAATTATTGACAATTTTGAAACTGGCAAAACGGAAAGATTTACACATTGTCAAGTTTATTGTACTTAATCATAAAAACACTTTCATTTGTAATAGATCATCGGTAATATAAACATCGAATTTTTAATCAAATGATATGGGTATCTTTATTCTACGTCCACTTGCCAAGAAAAGGGATAAGTATACGTACCAAGAAAAGAAAAGGGATTTTAGTACGTTTCGTTAACTGCTTGATTGACTAAACTCGTTTTTCTCCCTTAAATTTGAAATGGAACAACAGTGTTGTCTAAGAAATAATCTACGTATAGCCTACGGATGGCAAAACACCAATTCAATATTATTATTTTTGAATCTAGCCAAAATAAACATGCCAATATTATTCCACAACCAAAGTTTTTTAATAAATTGCAAAATAAATAAAATAATACCAAAACGTTTTGTTTCAAGTATCACAAAAACACACATAATAAGGCTAATCACGCAAAAAACTAAATGTGCTACATTTAAACCACGTGTTGAAAGATGAGTTATTCCAGAAAGCTCAAACTGTAAAAGAAATAATTTTTTTTTTAAAACGTGCTTTTCAGTTTTCTTAATACCTATAATTTCAATCAATTTACAACTGTTGCTGATTAGGCAGACAATTACAGATTTTGCATTTCTGGAATTGTTTAAAATGTGAGTTTTATTTATTTATTTGTCGTTTTTCTCTTTTTCTTGTTGGGTTGCTGTTTTTTTAACGATTTAAATTATTTTTTTTTTCTCTCTTTTTTTCTTCCCCATTGATAAAGGCTCCCGGATAAGGAGTTAAAAAATTCAAAAATGTTTTAATTAACGTTTTTTGTTGGGTTTTGTAATTAGTACATTTTGTTCACTGCTTGATAAATTAAAGCCGTTTTTTCTCTTAAATTTCAAATATGTCACTTTATAGACAAAAAAAGGAATTTACGATAGTATCATTTAGTATGTTTGGAAAGAGCATTGAAAGGTGTGTCAATTAATATTTTCATCTTTTAGCTAATGACTGAATATAAACTTCCCTAAATTTACTGGTTTACCTACCCACACAAAACTTGTTCAGTTCATGAAAATTCAGCTTCCTGGAGAGAGGGGAGGGGTGGAAATTGACACTTGGAAACACCAACCTACGGCCAAATTTTTCTTATGGTTACTTATAAGACAGGAATCAGATAGAAAAGAAAACCCGATTAATACTTCGCTCTCTACCGCTAAAGTTCGAATTTGTTCGAATCACAAATCTTTGAATCACAAAAGCCGTTAATTAGAATAGATAGCTCTTTTGAAAGCACTAGAAAAAAATTGCTTAAAGAACGAAGTATTGACTAGGGGGCGAACCCCCTCATTTACGTAATATTTTCTGTTCCTTTTAAGTTTTAATGTTGCTCCTTACTTTCCGTTGAAAAAACTTGTTTTTTTATTTAATTTCTGATCGTTTTTTAAATCATGCAGGGCAATCCATCGCCCCTTCATAGAAATTTCCCTTTCCGAGCCCCCCCAACCAGAAAAAGTCCCTCCTGAAAACGTCTGTATACTTCCCAATCAGTAGATTGTTAAGTTATATTTTGCTGATGGCCGGTTCCTTGGCGTCTTTTCAGGGCAGATGTCAAGGCTATCCCCTAGGGCGCCCTTGAGGTTGAATGAATTATATCAAGGCTATCCCCTAGGGCACTCTTGAGGTTGGACGAACTTTATCTAGGCCATCCCCTATTGAGGTTGAACGGACTTAGTTGCGCAATGATACAGCTCTAAGGCGCTTTTAAGGAGCAATGAACTCTGAACAAACCCGGACAATTGTGAAACAGATTGCATAATGATCTAAGATGCACGCTAAAGATTTTCTGATTATTTCAGAAATAATTGACTGGTGTAGTCTTGATGTCCCTAAGGCACTCTTGTGAACTCTTGCATAACTGATTTCTCTGGTTTTGAGCGTTAGTTGCGTAATGACATAGACCAAAGGCGCTCTTGAGTCACTACTTCTATGGAAGCTCTATGTGACGGGTGTTCCACACTACTTAAGACCTAACTCTGCACACTAAAGCACTTTAGTACTTTTAAAAAAGCTCCTTTTCGTTTAAATTAAATGATCCTTGGGTTTCAGGAGTAGTTCTTAAAGAATTGGGACTAACTTCAAACTTTAGCGTAAAGAGCGACGTGTTGAGGAGGTAAAAGCTTGAAACCTCTACAGTAGGGTTCTCTGATAAACTTAATCTAATAGTGTGACTTTCATTAAGATTCTTTGACTTTAAGGGGGTGATTCCCTCCTTTTCGAAAATCAGGCATATACTTCGAGGCTCGTAACCTTTGATGGGTAAGACTAAACTTAATAAAACTTATATATTTGGAACCAGCATTACATGCCAGTTCTTTTGATATAACTACAAAATCAATTAAAAATGAATGAGGTGGAAAAAAAAAACTTTAGAAGTCTTAGGTACTTTGGATCTTTTCGAAGCCAGAGGCACATGAGATATCAAATGTTCAATGATATTAATAACATAACCCTATCTCAAGCGAATGTTTTGATTGCGTAATGATCTAAGAGGTTCACTAAGCATTTTCTGTTAATTTCAGAAATATTAGTAGTATGGTGTTAACATGTTTCACGGCCATCATAGGGCATTATTTTCACGACACAGATAGAGCATTACTTTAACGACACACATAGAGGATTACTTTAACGAGACACATAGAGCCTTACTTTAACGAATTATCATTCCTTCATATCCTCTTTCTTTTCTTTTTCTTTTTTTTGGGGGGGGGGGGGGTTAGCAATTTTATTTGGAACAATTCGATGCTAATAAATTGTTCTTAGAAATATATATTGACAGAAACCCTTGCACAGCACCTTATGAATTAACAATTAAATGAAATCAGTAGCAATCTATAAATAAGTCCGACCGTGACCAGTGAAATCATGAATTATTTGTCTGGTGTAGGAATCGAACGTGAGGTCTTAGATTTTAAGCAATTATATTCTAAGCAATAGGTCTCATGCATTTGCTATGCCATTGAATTACATGTGTTTGTATATCATGTATCATCTTTAGTTTTAAGAAAGTCCCCTCTCTACTAGTTGTTATTGAACCTTTTAATTCAATTCGTGAAATATTTTTAACCTGGATCTTTAGGGGACGGTAAAGAGCAATATCAAAACTAAAAAGTGCATAAACGATGCCTTTGAATGGTTTCCGAGATAAGCCCTTGAGGCGAATCTTACGTATTTTCGATTCCGAACATTTTAATTTAATTTTTTTTTAACTGAAGTTTCTTCAAACTTTTTCACGTCTTAAAATTATTCGCAAAGGAAAAAAAGTCGAAGTCGAAAACAAAATGTCACAAATAAAAAAACGTCACAAAGCAAAAAACAACGTCGCAAAGAAAAGAAAAATGTCTCCAAGCAAAACAGCAACGTCTCGAAGGAAAAGAAAACGTCGTAAAGAACAAAAACGTCTCGAAGAAAAAAAACGTCTCAAAGTAAAAAAATATCACGAATAAAAGAACAACGTCGCAAAGAAAAAAACATTTCCAAGCTAAAAAAAACAACTTCTCAAAGAATAAAACCCCTTTAGGTTAAGAAAACACCGTCTCGAAGAAAAAAGTTTTTTGAACTGAAGTTCTATTCTATTTTTTTTCATGTCTTAAAACGATTCAAATGTAACCCAAAAAAAGTCACAAAAACAATTACATAGCAAAACAACATCGCAAAGAAAACAAAAACGTCTCCAAGAAAAAAGAAACAACTTGAAGGAAAAAAATGTCGCAAAGAAAATACGTCTCGAAGTAAAATACGTCTCAAAGCAAAAAATAACGTCGCGAAAAAAAAAAAAACGTCGCAAAGAAAACAAAACGTCTCCAAGCTAAAAACAACGTCTCGAAGAAAAAAAAAAGCCCTTTATAGTTTAAAAAAAAACGTCACGAAGAATTTTTCAATTCAGACATACAAACAGACAAAGACAGACACTGGGACAAGCCAACACCCACCCAGCCACACAGGCACAGAGAGTGAGAAAGAGACAAAAACGTATACAGGCACTGGGACAAGCAAACACCCGCCCAGACACACAGCCTTAGAGAGTGAGAGAGACAACAAAATATACAAATACACAATTCAGACATACAAACAGACAAAGACAGACACTGAGAGAAGCAAAATCCACCAAGAAATACAGGCACGGAGAGTGAGAGAGAAAAACGCACAAAAACACATAAATTCATACATGCAAACCAACAAAGACAGGCAATGGGACAAAAAAAATACCCGCCCAAACACACAGGCAAAGAAATTAATAGACAAAAACACATACAAATACATAGATCCAGACATACAAACAGACAAAGACAGGCACTGGGACAAGCAAACACCCGCCCAAACGAACAAGTTTAGAGAGTGAGAGAGACAAAATCACATACAAACACATAGATTTTGGTATAAAAAGAGACAAAGACAGACACCAGGACAAGCTAACACCCGCCCAGACACAATGCCACAAAGAGTAAGAGAGACAAAAACGCATACAAACATATAAGTTCAGACATGCAAACCGACAAAAACAGACCCTGGGACATGCAAACACCCACCCAGACACATAGGCAAAGAGTGAGAGAGACAAATATATATATATATATATATATATATATATATATATATATATATATATATATATATATATATATATATATATATATATATATATATATATATATATATATATATATATATACATACACACATATATATATATATATATATATATATATATATATATATATATATATATATATATATATATATATATACATACACACATATATATACATATATATATATATATATATATATATATATATATATATATATATATATATATATATATATATATATAGTATATATATATATATATATATATATATATATATATATATATATATATATATATATATATATATATATATATATATATATATATATATTCAAACATACAAACAGACCAAGACAGGCACTAGGACAAGCAAACACCCACCCAGACATACAAGCGTAGAGTTAGAGAAAAAAACACATACAAATACACAATTCAGACATACAAACAGAAAAAGACATACACTGGGATACGCAAGCATCCACCCAGAAACACAGGCACAGAGAGTGAGAGAGACAAAAACGCTTACAAACATATAAATTAAGACATAGAAACCGACAAAGACAGGTACTGGGACAGGCAAACACCCGCCCACACGCACAGGCAAATAGAGTGAGAGAGACAAAAACACATACAAATAAGCAGATTCAGACACACAAACCGACAAAGACAGGCACTGGGACAAGCAAAAACCCACTCAGACACACAGGCACAGAGAGTGAGAGAGACAAAAACGCATACAAACAAATATATTCAGAGATGCAAAACCAACAAAGACAGGGACTGGAACAAGCAAACACCCACTTAGACACACTGGCAAAGAGATTGAGAGAGACAAAACATATACAAACACATAGGTTCAGTCATAGAAAGAGACAAAGACAGACACTGGGACAAGTAAACACCAACCCCGACACACAGGCACAGAAAGTGAGAGAGCCAAAAACACATACAAACATACAAATTCAGACATAAAAACAGACAAAGACAAGACACTGGGACAAGCAAATACCCATCAAGACACACAGGCACTGAGAGCGAGAGAGACAAAAAGGCATACAAACACATAAAGTAAGACATCCAAACCGACAAAGACAGGCACAGGCACTGGAACAAGCAAACATCAGCCCAGACACACAGGGTTAGAGAGTCAGAGAGACAAAAACACATAAAAATACACAATTCAGACATAAAAACAGACAAAGACAAACACAGGTACAAGCAGATACGTGCTCAAACACACAGACACAGGACACACAGACACATGACTACCCGTCTAGACACACAGGCACTGAAAGCGAGAGAGACTAAAAGGCATACAGACAAATAAATTAAGACATGCAAACCGACAAAAACAGGCAGAGGCATTGGAACAAGCAAAAAACGGCCCAGACACAGGCTTGGAGAGTGAGAGAGAGACAAAAACACATACAAATATGCAATTCAGACATTCAAACAGACAAAACCAAACACTGGTACAAGCAGACACCCGCTCAGACACACAGGCCCAGGGAGAGTGAGAGAGAAAAACGCATACAACCATATAAATTAGGACATGCAAACTGACAAAGATAGGCACTGGGAAAAGCAACAACCACCCTGACACATATGCAAAGAGACTGAGAGAGACCAAAAACATATAAAAACACATATATTAAGGCATAGAAAGAGACAAAGACAGACACTGGGACAAGCAAACAACCGCTCAGGCACACAGGCACAGAGAGTGAGAGAGACTTTAACACACACAAATATACATGTCTCTCTGTAAAATATAGAATCTCTAAACCTGTGCGACTGGGCGGGTGTTTGCTTGTTCCAGTGTCTGTGCCTGTCTTTGTTGGTTTGCATATATGAATTTATGTGTTTGTATGCATTTTGTCACTCTTACTCTCTGTCCTGTTGTGTATGGGCGGGTGTTTGCTTGTCCCAACGCCTGTCTTTGTATGTTTGTATGTCTGAATCTATGTATTTGTGTGTATTTTTGTCTCTCTCACTCTCTCTGCCTGTATGTCTGGAGGCGGGTATTTGCCTGTCCCAGTGTCTTTCTTTGTCTGTTTGTATGTCTGAATCCGTGTGTTTTTAAGTATTTTTGTCTCTCTCACTCTCTGTGCCTGTGTGTCTAGGAGGGTGTTTGCTTGTCCCAGCGTCGGTCTTTGTCAGTTTGCTTGTCTGAATTTATATGTTTGTATGCATTTTTTCTCTCTCACTCCCTGTGCCTGTGTGTCTGAGCGGGTGTCTGCTTGTATCAGTGTTTGGTTTTGTCTGTTTGAATGTCTGAATTGAGTATTTGTATGTGTTTTTTTGTCTCTCTTACTCTCCAAGCCTGTGTCTGGGCCACTGTTTGCTTGTTCCAATGCCTGTGCCTGTCTTTGTCGGTTTGCATGTCTTAATTTATTTGTCTGTATGCCTTTTTGTCTCTCTCGCTTTCAGTGCCTGTGTGTCTAGACGGGTATTTGCTTGTCCCAGTGTCTGTCTTTGTCTGTTTGTATGTCTGAATCTGTATGTTGTATGTGTTTTTGGCTCTCTCACTCTCTGTGCCTGTGTGTCTGGGTGAGCGTTTACTTGTCCTAGTATCTGTCTTTGTCTCTTTCTATTATTGCATCAATGTGTTTGTATATGTTTTCGTCTCTCTCACTCTCTTTGCCTGTGTGTCTAGGCGGGAGTTTGCTTGTCCCAGGGTTTGTCTTTGTCGTTTGCATGTCTGAATTTATATGTTTGTATCCGTTTTTGTCTCTCACTCTTTGTGCCAGTGTGTCTGGCTGGGTGTTTGCTTGCCCCAGTGTCTGTCTTTGTTTCTTTCTATACCTGAATCTATGGGTTTGTATGCTTTTTTGTCTAGCTCACTCTCTAAATCGGTTTGTCTTGGCGGGTGTTTGCTTGTCCCTGTGCATGTCTTTGTCTGTTTGTATGTCTGAATCTATGTATTTGTATGTGTTTTGTATCTCTTAATCTCATTGCCTGTGTGTTTGGGCGGGTATTTGTTGGTCCAAGTGCCTGACTTTGTCGGTTGGCATGTCTGAATTTATGTGTTTGTATGCGTTTTTGTCTCTCTCACTCTCCGTGCCTGTGTGACTGGGAGGATTTTGCTTGTCTCAGTGTCTGTCTTTGTCTGTTTGTATGCCTGAATTTTGCATTTGTATGTGTTATTGTCTCTCTCACTCTCTAAGGAAGTGTGTTTCGGCGGGTGTTTGCCTGTCCCAGTGCCTGTATATGTTTTTGTCTTTCTCACTCTCTGTGCCTGCCTGGCTGGGTAGGTTACTGTTTGTCACAGTGTCTGTCTTTTTCTGTTTGTATGTTTGAATTGAAAAAATTCATCGAGATGTTTTTTTAAACTAAAAAGGGCTTTTTTTCGAGACACTGTTTTTAGCTTGGAGACGTTTTGTTTTCTTTGCGACGTTGTTTCTTATTCGCGACGTTTTTTACTTTGAGGCATTTTTTTCGAGACGTTTCTTTCTTCGCGACGTTTTTTTCCTTCGAGACGATGCTATTTTTCTTGGAGACGTTTTTTTGTTATCTGTTCGACGTTTTTTTTGCTTTGTAATATTTTTTTTGTGACATTTTGTTTTTAGCTTACACGTTTTTTTTTTCTTTGAGAATTACTTTAAGACATGACAAAAAGTTCCAATAAACTTCAGTTTAAAAAAATCTTTTTGACGTTTTTTAACTTAAAAGGGTTTTTTCTTTGAGAAGTTGTTTTTAGTTTGGAAACGTTTTTGTTTTCTTTGCGAAGTTGTTCTTTTTATTCGCGAATTTTTTTTTTACTTTGCGACGTTTTGTTTTCCTTCGAGACGTTGCCGTTCTGCTTGGAGTCGTTTTTGTTTTCTTTGCGACGTTGTTTTTTGCTTTGTGAGGTTTTTGGATTTTTGACATTTTGTTTTTGGCTTAGACTTTTTTTTTCTTCGCGTTTAAGACGAGAGAAAGTTTGAAAAAACTTCAGTTAAAAAAAACAAACAAATTAAAATGTTTGGAATCAAAAATAAGTATGATTCGCCTGGAGCGCTAAGCTCGCAAACCATTCAAAGGCATCCTTTACGCACTTTTTAGTTTTGATATTGCTCTTTACCGTCCCCTCAAGGTCCAGGTTCAAAAATATTTCACGAATTGAATTAAAAGGTTCAAGAACAACCAGTAGGGAGAGGAGTTTTTTAAAACTAAAGATGATACATGATATACAAACATATAAAATTCAACGACAGAGCAAACGCATAAAAACGTATTGCTTAGAATGTATTTCTAAGAAAATAATAATATCATTGACATGTTGGTTCAGATGGCTACCGCCTTATTCTTTTACCGTAGGAAATCTAAGACCTTGCATTCGATTCCT
The DNA here is from genome assembly GCA_027921565.1 of Artemia sinica. Lineage (NCBI taxonomy): Eukaryota > Metazoa > Arthropoda > Branchiopoda > Anostraca > Artemiidae > Artemia > Artemia sinica. Next base: position 35,020,933 of record CM051274.1, on the reverse strand, counting down.
ACACCAGACAAATAATTCATGATTTCAGTGGGCACGGTCGGACTTATTCATAGATTGCTACTGATTCCATTCAATAGTCAATTCATAAGGTGGTGTAAGAAGGTTTCTGTCAATATATATTTCTAAGAACAATTTATTAGCATCGACTTGTTCCAACCGAAACTGCAAGCCCCCCCCCCCAAAGAAAAAAGAAAGAGGATATGAAGGAATGATAATTCGTTAAAGTAATGCTCTATGTGCCTCGTTAAAGTAATGCTCTATGTGTGTCGTTAAAGTAATGCTTTTTGTGTGTCGTGAATGTAATGCCCTGTAAGGGTCGTCAAACATGTTAACACCATACTACTAATATTTCTGAAATCATTAGCAAATGCTTAGTGAACGTCTTAGATCATTGCGCAATTAAAACATTCACTTGAGAAAAGGATAAGTTATTAATATCATTGAACAATTTATATCTCATTTGTCTCTGGCTTTGAAAAAATCCAAAGTGGTACGACTTCTAAAGATTTTTTTTCCTCGCCTTATTCACTTTTAATTGATTCTATAGGTATATCAAAAGATGTGGCATGTAATGCTGAGTCCAAATATAAAAGATTTATTAAGTTTTGTCTTACCCATCAAGGGTTAGGAGCCTCAAAGCATGTGCCTGATTTTTGAAAAAGGAGGTAAACACCCCTTCAAAGTCAAAGAATCTTACTGAAAGTCACATTATTAGATTCAACGTAACAGAGAACCCTACTGTAGAGGTTTCAAGCTTCTACCTCCTCAAAACCTCGCTCTTAACGCTAAAGTTTGAATTTTCTCCCAATTCTTTAAGAACGACTCCTCAAACCCAAGGGTCATTTAATGTAAACGAAAAGGAACTTTTTTTAAAATACTTTAGTGTCCAGAGTGAGGTCTTAAGGAGGGGGAACACCCATCATACAGAGCTTCCATAGAAGTAGGGACTCAAGAGCGCCTTAGGACTATATTATTGCGCAACTAACGCCCAAAACCAGAGAAATCAGCTATGCAGGAGTTCAAAAGAGTGCCTTAGGGACATCAAGACTACACCAGTCAAATATTTCTGAAATCAAAAGAAAATCTTTAGCGCACATCTTAGATCATTATGCAACGTGTTTCACAATTGTCCGGGTTTGTTCAGAGTTCATTGCTGTATCATTGCGCAAACAAAGTTCGTTCAACCTCAATAGGGGATGGGCTAGATAAAGTTCGTTCAACCTCAAGAGTGCCCTAGGGGATGGCCTTGATACAGTTCATTCAACTCAAGAGCACCCTAGGGGATAGCCTTGACATGTGCCCTGGAAAGACGCCAAGTAACCGGCCATCAGCAAAATATAAGTGAACAATCTACTCCAATATACAATACTATATGTAAACAATGTGCAAAGTTCATAACTTGCAGCCCTTCCCCGGAAACTGTGGGAGATTAAGTCATCCTCAAAGACATATTTATTAGATTTTCGACTATGCTGAACTAAATGGCTATCTCAAAATTTTGATTGGGTGACTTCGGGAAAAAATGAGCGCGGGAGGGGGTCAAGTTGCCCTCCAATTTTTTTGGTCACTTAAAAAGAGCACTAGAACTTTTAATTTCCGTTCGAATTAGACCTCTCATGATATTCTAGGACTACTGGATCAATACGATCACCCGTGGAAAAAAAAACAACAAAAAAAACAAATAAACATGCATCCGTGACCTTTCTTCTGGCAAAAAATGCAATATTACACATTTTTTAGATAGGAGCTTGAAAACATCTACATTTTAGTTTTCTGTTACGCTGAAATCAGATGGTTTAATTTACATTAAAGATTCCATCACTGTTAGTGGGGTTTTCCCCCTTTTTCCAAAAATAAGGCAAATTTTTTCAGGCTCGTACCTTTTGATGGGTTAGACTTTTTTGACATTTGATGAAACTTATATATTTGAAATCAGCATAAAAATCCGATTCTTTTGATGTATCTACTGGTATCAAAATACTATTTTTTAGAGTTTCGCTTACTATTGAGCCGGGTCGCTTCTGACTGTTCGTTACTACGAACTGTTTGATTTTTTTCCAAAGACACTTCATATGGAGGTCGTCGTATAAACTTCAAAATCGGTTCAATTGGAAATCGAGATTTCTAGTGCCCTTTTGAAGAGTCAAAAGTGATCGGAGGGCAACTAGCCCCCCCCCATACCCTTTGTTTCCCAAATGCATCCGATAAAAATTTTGAGGTATTCATTTTGATAAAACTAATTCAATGATCACATAACAAAAAGGGCTAGTTCCTATTTTAATAGTCGAAAGTGATTTGAAGGCAACTAACCCCCCCTCCTTACGCCCACCTTTTCCCAAACACATCCAATCAAAATTTTTAGATAGCCATTTTATTCAACGTAGTTGAAAGTTTTGGAAATTAGGTATTTAAGGATGACAACCCCTCCCTCCAAGCCCTCAGGGCAAGGGTTGTAAGTTATGCCCTGGGGGGCATATAAAGTTTTTATTAAAAGTGTTGTCGTAGAAACTTCAAAAGGACTCATTCAATTGGAAATTGAAAGGGCTAGTGCCTTTTTTAATAGTTGAAAGTGATTGGATAGCGATTAACGCCCCTCTCACGCCCATCGTTTTCCCAAACACATCGAATCAAAATTTTTAGATATCCATTTTGTTCAACGCAGTTGAACGTTCTGGAAATTAGGTCTTTTAGGATGATAATCCCCTCAGAGCCCTCAGTTCAAGGGTTGTAAGTTATACCCTGGTGGCATAAAGAAAGTTGTTGTATAAACCATAGGCAGCGCGATCGTGCTGCCTATGTAAAGAACGATGTTGGCACAATGTATTTTTTTCCATAACAGGGCACTTCGCATCGAAGGAGTTGTCGTAGAAACGTCGAAAAGGGTTCATTCGATTATAAATTGGAGTGGCTAGTGCCCTTTTAATAGTCGAAACTGATTGGAGGGAAACTAGGCCCCCCACCCCCACGGCCATCGTTCTCCCAAACACATCCAATCAAAATTTTGATATAGCCATTTTGTTCAGCTTAGTTGATTTCCAGATAGAAAATATGTCTTTAAGGAGGACACTCCCCCACAACCCTCAGGGCAAGGATTTTAAGATATGCCCTAGGAGTATATAAGAACGATGTTGGCACAATGTATTATTTATTTATTTTTTCCTTTAGAGCAGGGCACTTCGTATTGAAGAAGTTGTAGTAGAAACTTTGAAAAGGGCTCATTCAATTTGAAATTGGAGTTGATTGTGCCCTTTTAATAGTCGAAAGTGATTGGAAGGCGACTAACGCCCCTTCAACGCCCACCATTTCCCGAAACACATCCAATCAAAACTTTGAGATAGCTGTTTTGTTCAGCGTAGTTGATTTCCAGATATAAAATAAGCTTTTGAGGAGGACACTCCCCCACAACCTTCAGGGCAAGAGTTATAAGTTATGCCCTGGGGCACATAAGGTTTTTATTTGGAATCTTTGTCATACAAACTTGAAAAAGGGCTCATTCGATTGGAAATTCAAAGGGCTAGTGCCCTTTTTAATAGTCAAAAGTGATTTGAGGTAACTAAACCCCTCTCACACCCATCTTTTCCCCAAACACATCCAATCAATATTTTAGATCGCCATTTTATTCAACGTAGTTGAAAGTTGGGAAATTAGGTCTTTAAGGATGAAAACCCCTCCGCCCCCCCCAGCCCACATGGCAAGGGTTGTAAGTAATGCCCTGGGGGCATATAAGGTTCTTATTGAAAGCATAGAAAAGTTCTTAGCGTAGAAAAGCTCGTTGAAAAAACTTTCAACGTAGTTGAAATTTTTTGAAACTAGGTATTTAAGGATCATAACCCCCTCAGAGCCCTCAGTACAAGGGTTGTAAGTTATACCCTGGTGGCATATAAAGTTTATATAGAAAGTTGTTATAAAAATTTCAAAAAGGATTCATTTGATTGGAAATTGAAATTGCATTTTTTAATAGTCGAAAGTGAGTGGAGAGTAATTAACCCCCCTCTTACGCCCATCATTTCCCCAAAAACATTCAATCAAAGTTTAGAGATAGCCATTTTTTCAACGTAGTTCAAAATCTCGAAATTATGCATTTAAGGATGACAAACCCCCGGAGCCCCAAGGGCAAAGTTTGTAAGTTCTGCGATAGAGACAGATAGAGTTGTCGTAAAATTTCAAAAGGGGCTCAGTCAATTGGAAATTCAGAGGGCTAGGGTCCTTTGTAATAGTCGAAAGTGATTGAAGGGTAAATAACCCCCCTATCACGCCCACCATTCCTCCAAACACATCCAATCAAAATTTTTGATAGCCATTTTGTTCGACGTAGTACAAAGTTCTGGAACTTAGGTCTTTGAGAATGACCCCACCCAGCACTCAGGGCAAGGGCTGTAAGTTATGCCCTGGGGGCATATAAGATTTTTATTGAAAGTTTTTTCGTAGAAGCTTCAACAGGGCTCATTTGATTTGATATTAAAAGGGCTAGGGTCATTTTTAATAGTTGAATCTGATTGGAGAGCTACTACCACCCCTCTCACGCGCACCATTTCCCCAAACACATCCAATAAAGAATTTGAAGATAGCCATTTTGTTTAACGTAGTTGAAAGTTCTGGAAATTCGGTCTTAGAGGATGACAACCCCCCTAACAGACCTTAGGGTAAGGGTTGTAATTTATGTCCTGGGGGCATATAAGGTGTTTATATAAATCCTTGTCGTTTCCAGAAAGGCTCATTCGATTGGAAATCGAAAGGCCTAGTGCCCTTTTTAAATAGTCAAAAGTGATTGGAAGGCTTGACATTTTTATAGTAAAGATCGATGTGAGCATAATGTATTATTTTTTGTTGTTGTTGTTGTTTAGACTAGGGCACTTCGTATCGAAGGAGCTGTCGTGGGAACTTCGAAAAGGGATCATTCGATTGAAAATAGAAAGGGCTGATGCCCTTTTTAATAGTAAAAAGTGATTGGAGGGCAACTAATCCCCCTTCCACTCCCACCCTCCTACGCCCACCCTCCTATTTGCCCATTATGTTTAAAACTAAATGTTGGCTTAAGATTAAATCAAAATACACTGTGTTAATGCTAATTCCCAATAAGGCATCTCAGTAGTATCCCAAGAACGACTGAGGGTATTATGTTCAAACTTTTGGGGCTACTTCTACTCTTAAGATTTAACCAAATCAAAATAGGGTAAGTGTATCCAGATTTTTTTGCGAACGGTATCAAGTTTTCCATTTCAGGTCAACTAGAGGAAGTATGAAACTAAATTAAACAGTACTATTTGTGTCCAGATTTTTTAAAAGGGTGTATGTTGTTAAAAATTGCTGAAAATCCTTCTCCAGCCTACAAATAGCAGGCCAAACTATAAAGTCTTAAAAACGAAAGCAGCAGGTTATGAGTTCTGTTGGCAGTGGAAAACTGAGAGCTAGTGGAAATAATATTAAACTACTTGTTCCTCATACAATCACCAATCAAAATCATATTAACGGGCTCAAGCACCTTCACCGACTCATCATTTATCAATGGTGAAATTCCTTAAAAATTGGCATTAGTATTTGTAAAAAGTGCTAGTGCAATAGGATCATGGACAGGTTGCCCACATAAATTTGAGATGTTTGGACTTTCATCTCTTGTGTGTAAAGCAAATGGAGTCCCACTCTACAATCCATCTTTAGATAAACCCTATAGGACACTGTATGAGTTAACAATGCAATCCCTAGATCAAGATTCACAACTATTTGAAAATAGTATAACCGAAGAAATGTTTGCTAAAACGCATTATATCATTGTACTGGACTTGTCTGGCACTCAAGATATGAGTATAGTACGAACGGGGAGTGTACGTCTAGAGTGCACATTTGCTGATCGATTAGCTGAGAGTGTAGCACTAATCTCGTTAAATCGAAACCTATTGAAACCTATATAATTTGAAACCTATTGGGAAATTACCCCCGAAGGCAGTGTTCCGCTTAACCTAGCACCATTAACACCAGTCAAATAATCAACGTATTAAATATAGATCCATATATGTCCAAAGACAAATCCTATTGTATACCATCGGACTTCCTTAAAAAATTGTAAGTGTAAACAATACCATTAGTATTGTTGATAGCAGTCCATCGAGAGTAAAGACAGTTCATTGGCTGTGCACCTTTCAAAAAGCGAAGAATGTTGAATTTTGTGATCATCTCGGCCTATCATATACATTCTACACTCCGCACATCAACAACTATATTGAAAGCACTGGAATGGCTTTTATCCAAAACCAGAAGAGTGCAGGATCTAACGACTAAAAGCTGTGGTTTTCATGCACTACTATATTTCATTTTCAGATGTTGTGGTTATACTTACAAGCAGTTTCTCAACATTTACGTAGATAATCCTTGCCAGAATGACTTTATGGTGGAAAATATACTCTCATACCCGTATAATATTGATTTTAGTGCCCTACGAATAAAAGGTTTTAAAAATGTATGTAAATTCGTTTATTAATAAAAAATAATGTATATACACAACAATGACTTTAATATCCTCTTTAGATTTCTTCTTCTTCTAGTGCGTATAGGCAAGTGTCGAGAACAACTAATGATGGTAGATCATTTGATTTCACTGTATATTGATCTTGATTGGCTGTAAAGTCAGGGTCACATTTTCAACAGTGCAATATAACTTCACTCTTCTTGTATCCCTTTGTATAGTCAATGATACTATTTAAATTCATATTGTAAAATTTCGCATGTTTTCAATCTGCCTATTTGAAGCAATATCACATACAGTGTTTTCAAATGGTGAATCACATTCTGTAACAGCTCTATAAAAATCAGTAAGCTTATAGTCATAATAGTCAGTGTCTTCACAACGTAGAAACCAAATTGTCTTGTTCCCCCAACAGTCGAATTGTAGTCCTGATTCCTCTTCCCAAAATAATTTAAAACCACGACGATACCGGTCTTGTAGAAATAAACTAAAATATCGTTTAGGGTTCTTTCGAATCATACCAGGATAGGTATTCTCCCCAGTGATCACATTTGTCATGGTGACAATTGGAGCATAAATGTCCTCAAGGGTGAGTCACAAATCTCTTCAAGACAAGAAATACAGTCTTTAAATTGTACTGCATATCTTCTATGTAATTTCCATGGATTGCATAATTTACATTTTTCATTGTACTCATCAATAATTGTACAATTCTCACATGATGACCAACTGCCAAGTGAATAAATACATAGTGGACATGTATAGAACATTTTTCCAGTGTTAACTCTCTCACAGCTAAAATGACACTGATCTATGATCTATAAATTGAGAGAGAGATAGAGGAGTAGCTGTATGACGTCACAAAACCTGTTTGAACATGATCTTCTCTCTCTCATCTAGATAGAATCTTAAATTTCTATGGTAGTGTATTCAAAAGTAGATCCACGATATCATTTTGCTTTGTTTCAATTAATATATCAATAAATTGAGTAAATACATTTGACTCACATCGTAAAAGTTGCATACAATAGTCCAATGATGGAGAATCATTTCTCATTACATCGTCAAGTATTCTTTGACAAATTATTTTCCCTTGAAGAGATAACTCCAAAAAATAATCATCTAGAATCAAACATTTTTCAATAATCACAATATTCAACATAATTCTCTCTTTCTCAAATTCATTCATTTTTAAAACCTAACACTCTTACAGCTGACTTTAGACTAACCAAGATTCGTTCTACTTCAAGAATATTCGCTAACCTATTTTAAAAAATCTAACAAGAAGAAGAAAAGGGAAGATTTTCGATTTCGAAACATTTTTATTGTGTGTAGGCTATAATTACAACAATAATATATTACACATACAATCACTTATATAACTTATTCTCCCCAATACGTTTCGCTATTGCATTTAAAGCAAATTGAAGTCTATGTATATGCACTATGTCAACTTTCGCTGTGAAGCATAATTGTTCCACCAATTTAAATTTTCTCAACGATATCACATATCTTGCATACATGTCATCCCATTCAAGACATAGTCAAGATCCTCTTGTAATTTGACTGCTATGTTTGGTACTCTTGTTTTTGTATCATTGCTGCTGCTACCAGCTCCACTATCAACTTCTAATAGTGTAAACATACCACTCATTATTGAAAATATATATCTTGTCAAATAAAACGAGCATAAATCAACTGTTCTCTCTCTAAATTCTATTCTCCCACTAATATGAACTATACTGAAAATCCTTCCTTATATTAGTTCTGGTTGCTATGAGCGGTTGTTAGCGCTTCTTGGTTATTTTTAGTGACTTCTTATTTGGAACCCCGTTCACATTATAGAGGTGTTGCTCTGGAAGGCGTCCAATTGTCTTCCATATTTGGTGTGCGTCCCGTGGTATAGGATCTCCTACTAATTTCAAAGACCATGTAACAAAAACTCCAGGGTCAACACAGCCCCCAAGGGCCCGGGGGCAGGCGTTTGTAATTTATGCGATGAGGGATCTTATGGAAGGGATACTCGTGAAAACTTCAGAAAGGGATCATTTGATTGGAAATTGAAAGTTCGAGTTCACTTTTTAAGAGTCAAAAGATATTGGAGGGCAACAAGCCCCCTCCCCCCCCCCACACCTTCTTTTTTCCAAACCCATCTGATGAAAATTTTGAGATGGACATTTTGTTAAAAATAGTTCAAAGGTTGGATAACTAAAACTCCAGTGTCAATACAGCCCCCAAGAGCCCGGCCGAAGGCGTTCTAAGTTATGCCCTGAATGCATGTATGGTTCTCATGAAAGGGATGGTTATATAAACTTCGCAGAGGGCTCATTCGATTGGAAATTGAAAGTTCTAGTTCACCTTGTAGAGAGTTGAGAGATTGAAGGGCCCCCTATGCCCTTTTTCCTGCAAACAAATCCACTAAAATTTTGAGATAGCCATTTTTCTTTAATTGTTCAAAAATTAGATAACAAAAACTACGGTGTCGACACAACCATTTATGCCCTGGGGGTATATATGGTTCTTATGAAAGGGATGCTCGTATAAACTTCAGAGAGGGCTTATTTGATTGAAAATTGAAAGTTTTAGTTTATTTTTTAAGAGTCAAAATAAATCCGAAAGCAACTAGCCCCCCCCTACACACCGTTTTTTTCCCCAAACCCATCCGATAAAAATTTTGAGATAGCCATTTCGTTTAAAATAGTTCAGAGGTCAGACAAGAAAAACTTCTGTGTCAACGCTACCCCCCAGGGCCCGGGAGCAGACGTTGTAAGTAAAGCTCTGGGGGCATATATGGTTCTTATGGAAGGGATGCTTGTATAAACTTCAGAGAGGGCTCATTTGATTGGAAATTGGCAGTTGCCGTTCAATTTTTAAGAGTCGTAAGAGATTGGAGGGCAGCTAGCCCCCCCCCATGCCTTATTTTTCTAATACCCATCCGATAAGAACTTTGAAAGAGCCAATTTTTCAAAATGCCTGGCATGCATATATAGCTATTATGGAAGAGATGCTTGTATAAAATTCAGAGAGGGCTTATTTGATTTGAAAATGAAAGTTCTAGTTCAGTTTTTAAGAGTCAAAAGATATCAGAGGGAAAATGTCTTCTCCCACACTTCTTTTCCCTCAAATGCATCCAATAAAAATTATGATATAGCCATTTTGTCAAAAATAGCTCAAAGGTCATATAACAAAACTCCGCTGTCAACACAACCCCCCAGGGTATGGGGGCAGGCACTGCAAGTTACGCCCTGGTGGCATATAGCCTATGGTTCTTATGGAAGGGATGCTAGTATAACCTTCAGAGAGGACTCATTTGAATGGAATTGAAAGTTCTAGATCAATTTCTAAGAACCAAGAGAGATCAGAGGTCAACTAGCCCCACCCCATGCTCTTTTTTCCGTAAACCTATCCATTACAAATTTTGAGATAGCAATTTTTTTAATAGTTCAAAGGTCGTGTAACAATAACTCCGGTGTTGACAAAATCCCCCAGGGCCCAGGGGGCAGGCGTTGTAAGTTATATCCTGGGGCCATATATGGTTTTTATGAAAGGGATGCTCATATAAACTTCAGAGAGGGCTCATTTGATTTGAAATTTAAAGTTCTAGTTCACTTTCTCAGAGTCAAAAGAGATCAGAGGGCATCTAGTCCTTCCCCCCTCCATGCCTTTTTCTTCCCCAAACCCATCCAATAAAATTCTGAGGCAGCCATTTTACTAAAAATAGCTTCAAACATAAGATATTAATACTCTGGGGTCAACACAGCCCCCCAGGACCCAGAGACAGGCATTGTAAATTATGCCCTAGTTGCATATATGGTTCTTATAGAAGGGATGTTTATACAAAATTCAAAGAGGACTCATTTGATTGAAAATGGAAATATCAAATTCACTGTTAAGGAGTAAAAAGATATCAAAGGGCAATTAGCCCCCCCCTGATGCCAATTTTCTTCAAACCCATCCAATAAAAATTTTAAGATTGCCATTTTGTTAAAAATAGTTCAAATATCAGATAATAAAAACTCCGAGTGAAAACAAACCCATTTTTTGCTTTAGCATTGATACTTTGATGCTAGTTTTGATACTTTGATGAACATTTTGAAAAAAAAAAGTTTGATTTGAAATAAAGAATTTTTAAAAACTTTGAACTTTTGCAATAAAAAACGAACGATAATTAATTTTAAAAAAACGTAAAAAAAAGTTTTTCAAAGAAAAGTAAAGGCCATTTTAAAATTTAAGATTAGCAAATACATATACCTGTTAGAATTCAAACTCAAGACGACCAGAAATTACTATTGAAGAATAAATGAAACCCAAAACAAACAGAGATTAAATAAACAATCATAGCAAAAAAACATACAACAAGTAATAATATAAATGAATAATCATAAAGTGAGTAATGCTTAAGTTCAACATGCAAATCAAGGTTAAAACGAAAAAAAAATTGTTATTGAAGCATAAATGAAACCCAAAACGATCAGAAATTAAATAAAGAATCGATGCAAACAAACATACAATAGATACTAATGTAAAAGAATAAATAAAATCTTAAAACGAGTGAAACTTAAATTGAATATGAATATCAAGCTTAAACAAACAAAAATCACTACAAACAAGAGTTTAGGTATTGCCTCCTTCTCTCATTGTAAAAGTCTAAAACCTATTGAGTCATGGCGCTTTACAGAAAACTAGCCTATATATGTGTCTTGAACAGTCTTGGAAAGTATAAATAAAATCAAATTGAATATTTGATATATAATGATATTAATTGTTTAAAGATCCATCAGTTAAAGATTTTATTCCACTTTAATTTTATTTTCATTGTCAAGACTCTAAGAACTTGAAAAAAAATATCTGTCATATAATTCGTTTTCAATAAAGCACCAATGACAAAGTAGGCCTTAGGTCTTTATAGTTAATGAAAGGGACAATATTAGGGGTCTTGAACAATTTTAGAAAGAACTAAAAAATTAAACTGAATAATATTTGATGTATAATGATATTAATTGCTGAAAGCTCGTCAGCTCAAAATTTTATTCTAATTTTAATGTTTATTTTCAATATTAAGTACGAAAGAAAATATTTGGAATACTGTTCATTTTCAATAAATCGATAATGACGCAGTAGGTTTTAGACTTTTACAGTGAGAGAATGAGGCAATGCCCAAACTCTTGTCTGTGGTGATTTTTGTTTGTTTCAAGCTTGATTTGCATATTCAATTTAAGTTCCACTCGTTTTAAGATTTATTTATTCATTTACATTAGTATCTATTGTAGCCTATGTTTGTTTGCATTGAGTCTTCATTTGATTTATGTTTGTTTTGGGTTTTATTTATACTTCAATAGCAAAATATTTTTTTTTTTGTTTTAAGCTTGATTAGAATATTCAATTTAAGCACTACTTGCTTTAAGATTTATTTATTCGTTTATATTATTACTTGTTGTATGTTTTTTTGCTATTACTGTTTATTTGATTTCTGTTCGTTTTGGGTTTCATTTATTCTTTAATAGTAATTTCTGGTTGTTTTGAATTTGAATTTTAACAGGTGTTTGTATCTGCTGATCTTAAGTTTAAAATGGCCTTTAGTTTTCTTTGAAAAGTTCTTTTTCGGAAAGTTTTTTTTTATTAGTTAATAGAAACATCCTTAATATTCTGAAGTAATGTTTTTGGCATTAGTGTAAACTTAAGCTGCTCAGAAGGAAAAATTAAAAATTCTAAAAACAACCTTAAAAAAATCCTCAAATAATTACTTATATTATTCTTCAAAGTGCTGAAAAACACATTGGAAATATATGATTTGTGCAATAAATTTGCACATTTGGGGGGGGGGGGGGGCAAAAAGTGAAGTATTTTAGGAATGATATAAGTGGGCTAAGTACTTTAGGATTTTTGAAATTGTTTTCAGAATTTTATACTATTTTTTTCTTAGTAGGGCTAACTATACACTACTACTGTGTTTTCTTTTAGTCAATTTATGTACCCTAGGGCTATATCTGGGACCATTAGGGGTGCTGGGTGCATTGTCAGATTAGCAACCATGATAATTACAAAGAGCCCTATACAAGGAATCTAACATCCTGCATATTACAAAGTATGAATTTCATTGTTTTAGAGTTTTCTTTAATTTAAGAAATTTGCATGTGAATCGATTATAATATTTAAAAAGGGCATAAAAAGACCTAAGCTACCCCAAAAAAGCCTCTCATCTCAGTCTTAAACGAGGGCAGGATAAAGGGCAATTGGATTGATTGGGTCCAATTGGACCCCACATTTGAAACAACCCTGTACTAGCATAAAAATGAACAAAAAAAAATTTGAAATTCAAAGCAAATTGCTTTATGAATTATTCAAATTATGAATTGTTCAAATAATTAAATACATATTATTTTAATTTCACAATGTTTGATGAGATTCATTAATGTGTTTATTATTTTATAACATACACTTTATGGTATAGAAAAGTGAAACAACATATAAGAAATTATTTAGTCGTAAAAGGTCCTGCAAAATTACTTTAAATGAGTGTCCATTCAAAGAGGATGGAACACACTAATCAAAAGTGCATCTGCATAGAAAGCTTACAAATAGTGAAATAAAAAGCCATTATTGGACAATATTAGGAATCAAAAGACTAGAGTGTTTTGTTTTTATTGTCAGTTATTCAGTATGGGTCTCTCAATTGCACTAGCCACTGTAGGATCCAAAAATTGTCAAATAAATTCAATAAATTAGCCACACATGAAGAAATCAAACAATCCTTTGGTAGCTATGTTAAGATGTACAGAGCTTCAAAAAGACTTTCTGCTGAGCAAAAAATAGACAATGTTCAACACAAGTTGTTGAACCAAGAAAAAATAAGGTAATAAGACATTTTAGAGATTACTTTCTGTAGCTCAGTTAATAGCAGAACATATTATCATGTTCAGAGGATCCATCAAAAACCTAGGCAATGAATGAAATGGAAATTTTCTAAGTATACTTGAATTACTTGGGAAATTTAATCCAGTAATGCAGGATCATGTAAAAAGAATTGCTGCAAAACAAATACACTGAAGTTATTTAAGCAAAACAATACAAAATAAAGAAACTTAATAGGGAACAAACTAAAAACTGAAATTATTGATAGAATAGAATATGAAAAATATTTTCCCATTATTCTTGATAGTAGGCTATTCCAGATGTCAGTAATCAGGAACAAATGACTGTTAGCATCAGATATGTCTCAAAATGGAACATTACCAGACCCAAATATTGCTATATATGAACAATTTATCAAACTTACACATGCTGGATAAAGGTGCTCCCCCTGGATAATAAGTTAACTAAGATTATTATGCATATTATAAAGTAAGAATTGTTTTCTTAACATGTCTTCTTATGACCTGGAGTGGTTGTAGATTTATACCATATGGAGAAATTGTTTCCGATATTTTATCTAACTTAATAATAATAAATCAATACTTGTGGATTATATAACTTTAATAAATAAATTTACAATCAAACAGTAAGTTTGAAATCCATGGTTTAAGCCTTTTTATGCACAAAAATAGAAATTTTCTTGTAATTTTCAAGGGTTCAAAAAGGACTTTAATTTTAATTTGCAAGAGAAGCAATTATTATACTTGTAAAGAGCATAAAAAAGGCATCAAGTGGTATATTTGATTTATTCATAAGTCAATAATATGAACAGTAAAATATTTACCAACATGTAATATAAAGAGAAGACCTCACATAAAAATCTAATTGGACCCTGTGCCTATTTGATCTGTGCCTGTCTTGAACTTTAACATATTTGTTTGTCTCATAAATAGAGCTGAAATCACTGTTGAATCAATGAAAAATAAATGAATATATTATTTAGGGTTATATGTGGTCCTACTAGAACAGCAGTAGGGTGTAATTGTCATGGCAGCAGCCCCTAGACATAGCCTATATGGTAATTTTTTACCAAATCATATTATTGACTGTCAAATAAAGTGAATATACTACTCAATGCCTTTTTTTATGCTCTTTCCAAAATATAATAATCATTTTTGTCAGAAATGAATTTTACCCCCAACCCTATATATACCAATTCAGGGTACATATTTGGGTCAATATTTACCAAATGATATTATTGAGTTTCAAATAAAGTGAATACACCATTTGTGGGGGGCAAATTTTATTTCTAATGTAAATGGGAGGTAAGTTTAAACTTTACCCCCACCCCCCCTTAATGTAGAAATATATACCCTGAATTGGCATATATAGGGGGGGGGGGCTAAAATCCATTTCTGATAGAAATGATTGTTATATTTGTAATCAGCATAAAAAAAAAGGCATCAAATGGTGTATTCACTTTATTCCTAACTCAGTAATATGATTTGGGAAACATTGACCCATGTTTGCACATTAGGAGGGGTGGGGGCAAATTTTATTTCTGATGTAAATGGGAGGTAAGTTTAAACTTTACCCTCACCCCCTAATGTGCAAATATATACCCTGAATTGGTATATAGAGGTGGGGGTAAAATTCATTTCCAACAAAAATGATTATTATAATTGGAAAGACCATAAAAAAGGCATTGAGTGGTATGTTCACTTTATTTGTAAGTTGATAATATGAGTTGGTAAAAATTTACCGCCTATATTTGGAAATTGGCTACTGTTAAATAAAAATTCAATGGCATCACTCTTTTGTTATTTCTTGAATAATGTTCATTCAAAAGTAGTCTTCATGCAAAACTTTTCTAAATCCCATTTATTGGGCTATGATCTATAGGCTATTATCCTGTTGTAGGATGTTAATAAATGTTGAACATGGTTCTAGCCATCAAATTCACTTCCCTGCCTTACCCTAAGCCTCCCCACCCATTTTGCTCAAAGTTATTAACTGACAATAATATAATGGCAAAAGATCACCTTCGGCCAGAGATCTTTCATTAATCATTTTAAATTAGTAATTGGTTTTATGCTACCATCCCCTTTATGACTTAAATTTTTTGGGTAATAGAGTCATCTATAGAACAGACTGTTAGCCATAATAGTTGGATACAGCCATAGATGACTGTATTGTTTCTTAAAACAGATAATATGAGTTGGTAAAAATTTACCGCCTATATTTGGAAATTGGCTAGTGTTAAATAAAAATTCAATGGCATCAATCTTTTGTTATTTCTTGAATAATGTTCATTCAAAACTATTCTAAATCCCATTTATTGGGCTATGATCTATATGCTATTATCCTGTTGTAGGATGTTAATAAATGTTCAACATGGTTCTAGCCATCAAATTCACTTCCCTGCCTTATCCTAAGCCTCTCCACCAATTTTGCTCAAAGTTATTAACTGACACTGATATAATGGCGAAAGATCACCTTCGGCCGGAGTTCTTTCATTAATCATTTTAAATTAGTAATTGGTTTTATGCTACCAACCGCTTTACAACTAAAATTTTTTGGGTAATAGAGTCATCTATAGAACAGACTGTTAACCATAATAGTTGGATACAGCCATAGATGACTGTATTGTTTCTTAAAACGTAATTTTACATTACATTACGTAATATTATTAAGACAGCTATAGACATAACACTATTCAAAAATTATGAATGCAGCGCGCGAAGCTTTACAAGCCAAACTGTTAACTAGATGTTCTTTTTCGCTAAATATTTTATTATTACAAATAGGTCTTTTACCTAAGCTTATTTCAAGTGATTTCCGACATTCAGTTATAGAAGAAAAAGAGTTCTGATCTAGAAGTTCTTCTGCCGATTCACTCCATTAACTTTTACTACTACTATTGCTAATAACTCATTGCAGCACCAAGCCATCTGAGGCCAACACAGAATAATTGTCCAATAAGTCTGACCAGTCACTCCGTAAAAATGGCCACAAAAGTCGTGCTTGGGCGTATGTGAGCCATTTCCTCAATGATCATTCTTGAAAATCGAGCCAGATTCCAACCTAATATATTAACGGTTCTCAGATACTAGCTATCTAGTAGATTATGAAAAGTTACAATGATCTTGGTTGTGGTATCTATTACCATTTCATGGATTTAACAAATCTTCTGATCTCACATGGAAAGAAGAAATATGACACATTCTTCTTCACTTTGGTATCCTATCCATCTTGGTCTAAATGATTAAAGATATGGCTAAAAACTGAAAAATCCCCGTAATGACTAGAAAAGGACTTTCCAAACGCTTTGAATATATAGTATATAGTGTAGCAAGGGTCCCTGCTATCACCAAAACTGTTAAATTCCTTCCCAGCTGAAGTCTTTTACCTCAAAGAGAGCTCATCGGTGGCCCCCACTGGATGTGTTGTTACAGATAAAATAGAATATGCCAATCAAATAGCCTAATTTGTCGAGTTCCTTTAAAATGTGGAATCCCAGGCTTTTAGCGTTCACTCATACATCAATTCTGGAATAGCCATCAATGACTCAAATACAAAAAACTTGTGGCACACAAGTTCTATTTACGTGTAAACCTTGGTCTACAGCTTTGCGGAGATATCATTGAGTGAGTAAAGATTTAAAAATCTGTGGAGATAACAATTAATTAAAAGACATCAAGGGCCACCTGTAACTTTCGAACTTTAGTTTTAAAGCGCGTATGTCCTTCCGGAGAAATAAGAATTTAACAATATGTTCTCAAAACGAGACTTTTTAACTCTTTCATTATTCATATCTTTATTTATTCCTGTGAGTCCTGGACGCTTACAATAAACAATTATGTCACTTAACTACCCTTGTAACTAAATCTTTATAGCGCATTGCTGATACTACCTGCCAAGACAGACTCTCCAATTCTAAGCTTCGCAATAATTCCTTAAGTTAAATATATACAGGCACGAAGTTAGTGGTTATGCAATACCACTTTTTTACGTGGGGGAGGGTCGAAGCTTATCTGACTTCCAGACTTCAGATGCCTTGGACCACTTGGCCACGGCCCCTTAAAAACGTTCAATTTTGATAAGAGATATGCTTGTTATTGCATTCGTATTATGTTATGATGTGTTGTTTTTTCTTTAATGTAGTAAAAAGGTATATAAGGAAGGAGCAAAGGTACAAAATCTGAAAGGAATAGGCACAAATCCAGGAAAAACCAGAGGAATGAAGGGGTAGAGGAACACAGAAACAAAGACAGGTAAAAAAAACACAGGAATGGTAAATACATAAAAAACACAGGTTAAAACACATCATGACATTATGTCCAAAGTGTAATTTAATTACTCTTTACTGGGTTCAGAGTAGGGCCCATTTAATATAGACATTTTGTTCAACCGATATGTAATCTACATTTATAATGAACTAAATCGATCCTTTATGTAAATTACTTATACTACCATTTAGGCTTCTACCATCATTCTTTCTTTTCAGAATTAAATTAGTTACTATGGCCTAAGTTCGTTCTTTACCATATCGTAACAATATATTTTGTAATAATAATTATTTTTGCTATATACAGCAATTTCCTTGAAATGATCCATTAGACAGCTCTTTATTATGACCCGAACTGTTTGATTACCTATGGGTTACTATGGGTTACAGTTCGTTCCTTATTGTGATTAAAAAAGAAACAATGTTCATTTCCCTTGGGCTTGAGTTCGCTCTTTACTATACATGTCCCATTTATAATAAACTGTATCGATCTTTTATGTAAACAGGAAAAAGCCTATGGCTTTTTCTTTTTTTGAAATAGTAAGAGACGAACCTCAAACGATCAAGCAGCTAACTAAGTTCAATGTATGCAATAATTTTTTATTCCAATGATCGTATTTTAATGTAAATACTTTGGAAACACAATTATGGAGACCTAACTCCCCCCCCATCCCTAATGTGCAAATATATAGCCCAAACTACACAAACCCAATGCATTCTGTCTAAAACCAATGCATTGTATTATCCCTGACTTGTTTTTTGTAGCTATGAAACCAGTTTTTTGAAACGTAAACTATGCGTGTCTTGAATGTGTTTCCAATAACCGACAAGTGCCAAAGGGTTTCCCCTAGTTTCTATACTTTATAGCCTTCACTGTTATGCAATATGTTTTGCGGACTTATGAATTTTGTATCAATCGGACTATGAACAGTCTGGACGTAATAAAATTTTACCGAAAGGTGACTAACAACAGGATGTCACCGACGTCACTAATAGCATCTGCAAAACCCGGAAGGCAAATGAGTAAGTAAAATGACATCTGCTATGTATTTATATTATATTATAAAAATATAATATATATTAATATTATATAATAAAATATAATATTTATATAAATATAATATTATTAATATTATATTATTATTATGAACCTTGAAGTCAATACTAGGAAAAATATACTGCCAAATAGAAATTTTCAGGGTGACCAAATATAAAAAAGTAATTCTTTTTTTTACTCGTTTCACCTAAGATAAATTAGGTGCATGAGTGGTTCAGAGGTTAAACTAGTTATGTCTACAAAAAAAATTAGTTGAAATTGTTGTAGGCTATTGAGAAACCCACGTGTTCTGGTTCGCAGAGTCTGAAAACTGACACAGATTTCCACAGTAGCGTCAATTCATGGAAACTTATGGGGTGGGGGGGAGGTTGGATTTATTCTTAAAATCTGGACTTGGGTAAATTTGTCGTTTTTTCAATTTTTCACCGAAAACATGAAAAAAGGCATGGTACTGGTGAATTATATCCAACACAGCACTATAGACTGTACGAAGAAATACTAATGGATAACCGACAAACGGATTTTTGCAATAGATAAATTGATTGCAAAGCACGGTTTCTCATTGAGTTTACAATATTTAAAATGTTGTTTTTTGTGATTTGGGGGGGGGAGTACTTAGGTTAGGTTACATATTTAATATACGTTATGCTATATTTTCATCCTATTTTGTTTTATTTCATTAGCATTAACCAAACTTCACTTCTGGCATGTGTCCTGTATTTGAGAAGAGTACCAGTTTTTTTTTATTTAGGGTCATATGCTCCCCTCCCCTTCTACAGATACCGCTACTGAAGACCCCAGAGTAAACCCTGTTTTTCCTGCGGACATCATGTTAGAATTTTCAGAAAGAGATCATTCAGAAGCCCATCGTTCCACAAACGTTTATGACAAACAATTTGATTATGGCAAACAGTAGTACCAATTGACAAAAACTACTCTTTCCAGAAAATAGAGTTATAAATTCAAATGATGGCTCTTCAAATGTGACATGTGTTTAAAACCCTTCCACGCAGATTGTCTGATACTTGACCTCTTGAATTATGTGGGTTGAGGCGGGTATACTTATTTGATTCGGACAATATGCTTGGAAGCTACATTTTTTCTACAAACCAATTTAAGAAACATGAATAAATTTTCATGGAATGTAGATATCAAGTTGAAACAAAGTCTTATAGGGCACTTGTGTATTATACGCCACTCACTGAAGTTTACGCTGTCTAAAACTTCGTTTCTTCGTTAGTTTCTTTCAGCTTAGCGTGAGACAAGAAAAAGAAAAGTGACAGAATAGATGGGAAATATATAATTTGGGCTATATATTTCCACATTGGGGGGGGGGGGGGGCATTTGAACAGTTTGAAGTTACAAAACAGTTCTTACTTAATAATAAGCAGAATAATTTTACCTAAAACATTTTGCATACAGACCCGCTATACTTTACCCCACCCCCCTAATGTTTAAAAATATAGCCCAAATTTGTTTCTAAAGTATTATATTTTCACCATATTTTGTGATATTTCATTAGAATTGAGCGTCAAAGAAACTTGTTTTGATCTGAATCTTTAGTTTTTACTATGGGGTTTGATCGTCTCTTACTAGGTTACTAACTACCACTGCAACCCGGATTATGTACACTTTACTAATCTATACTATAGTTAAGTAGCCTATAAAATTAGGTATAGGCAAGAGGTCGTTCTTTACTATATTTACTGTAACTTTAATTGAAATAGTAAGAGAAGACCTGGCTAGAACCTACGATTATGACATCATTGATCAATCTTTAACATTAAACTATAACAACCATGATGACGCCAGTTACAACTTAGGTTTCGTTTTGTGCTATATCATTACAAACAAGAAAAAGCCTATGGCTTTTTCTTCTTTCAAATAGTAAGAGACGAACCTCAAGCAATTAAGTAGCTAGCTAAGTCCAATGTATGCATCGGTATGTTATTCCAATGATCTTCTTTTAATGTAAGGTGGTACTAATGATGTAATTTTGTTTTGATCTGACTCTAATTTTAGGAGTTTTGGGTTTTTATATTTCTTAGCATTGGACTGATCGTCTCTTACTAGGTTGCTAGCTACTGCTGCAACCCAGATTCATATATATATAGTAGTTATGAGAGGCTTCGTGGCTGAGTGGTCCATAGTGCAGGTATTAGCCACCAATCTCTTTGGAGGCTTGGGTTCAAATCTTGCCGCTGGTATTTAATATAACTTTACCATGAACTGTTTGATTGCTTCAAAAATCAAATATCTTTGAAAAGACTGAAGGATGAAAAGACATCAAAAATTCAGTTTTAGTGGCAAAATTTATTCTGTTTTAAAAATAATTTATTTTAGTTACAAAAGGTTTTTAACTCAATTAATTTCCTTTAAAATGAGCCATTGAACAACTCTCTACGATTTTCCAGTGCCAAGCTATCTGTGGAAAAGAAAGAAAAAAAAATATGCCGTTTAGGCAGAATTCTGTAGTAGCTGCCACTTTTCTTGATTTTCAAGCCAATATATTTCCCTTGCTGTTCAAGCCAATGACCAAAATTTTAAAATACAGGGGGTTTTGGACATGCGGTTCTAGTAGGGTACTTTTTGTTTTGATCTGACTCTTTTTTTAGGAGTTATGGTTTTTATATTTCTTAACATTGGACGTCATCGTTTTGTCATTCATCAAGCTTTTAAATGAAAATGCAGTTTTTTTTTGACAAAATTGATTTTACTTTAAAAATTATTTTATTTTTAATTACAAAAGTGATTAGATGTAGCAATTTCCTTTAAATTGAGCCATGATACAGCTCTCTATGATTTTCCAGTGCCCAGCTAGCTGAGGAGGAAAATCAAACTGAAAGAAAAAAAAGATGCCGTATGTGGAGAATATCGTGGTTAAAGTTAATTTTCTTGATTTTAAAGGCAATATATATTCCTTGTTATTCAAGCCACGGGACGGTAAGTTTAATGTATAGAAGTTTTGGACAAGGCGGTTCCAATAGGGTTCTTCTTGTTTGTTCCAATAGGGTTCTTCTTGTTGTTGTTTCTTCTTGTTTCAGATACTAGAATAAATGGAAATTAAGAACCTTTCTACTTGCAACAAAAATAATAAAATGAAATATATGCGAAGAATTATCTTAAATATTACTTAACTGTATCTATTCTAAAGATGATTTAGATATTTTAATAAAATAAATCTAAAAAAAAAACGACTACTTGTAACGAAAATAATAAAATAAAAATATACTTGAAGAATTATCTTACATATTACATAACTGTATGTATTATAAAGATGCTTCAGATACTAAAATAAAATGAAATTTAAAACATCTTCTTGTCTAACTGAATGAAAATAATAAAGGGTTAAATATGCCGATATTTTTTCGAAATATAAAAGAATAATTTAAGAATATAGTTTGTCTTTTACCACTTGTAGTCTGTAGACAGATAATTCTTAAGAACACCCTACCTTTCCTTGTCTAACTGAAAGGAAATAATAAATGTTAAATATACTAATATTTTTTTCCAAAATTCAAAAAGAGTAATTTAAAAATATAGTTTGTCTTTTACCACTTGTAGTCTATAGAAGATAATTCCTAAGAACACCCTACCTTTCCTTGTCTAACTGAAAGGAAATAATAAAGAGTTAAAACCTAGCTCGGAAAAGTGTGAAATAGTAAACCAAACATCCCAGATTATAGGTTTCAGACAACACCTACGAGAGGCTACCTACGAGAGACAACACCTACGAGAGGCTAGGAAATCTAGCTCAGAAAAGTCCAAAATAGCAATCTAGACATTTCTAGACATTTTCAATCTATGGGTATCCTAGAGTTAAACATAACCATGAAACTTAACCATCATAACATAGCCAACATTACCATCAAACATAACCATCAATCAAAAACAACCTAACCATCAAATCACGTAACCATCAAATCACATAACCAACAAACAACATCAAACAACATAACCATCAAATCACATTAACATCATAATATAACCAACTTAACCATCAAATGACAACAAACATAACCATCAAAACAACAGTCAACACTCATAACCAAGAAACAGCATATCCATCATACAGTATTATAAGTCCCTGATTGGCCTAGAAATAATATATCTTAATGAATAAAGTCAAACTGTTCTCACTCCTTGAATTTTATTCCCACACTAATAATAACTATAGCAAAAATCCTTCCCTATATTCACAACGATCTCGTCCCGTTCGTATTTCTGACTCCTGATTGGCCTAGAAACAGATTCGTGATCCTGTCCTGTTAGACACGCTCTTATCTGGCATTGATGTAAACTCCCATCTGTATCTATTAGGCTTAGAAACATCTATGAAACATCAAATCACATAACAATCAACAAAACTTAACTATTAAACAACATCAACATAACATAACATAACCATCAAACTCTTATCAATTATTTAAACTCCCGTATGTATCCATTAGGCTTAGAAACATCAAACAACAAAACCATCAATAAAACATAACCATAAAACAACATTAACATAACCAGCAAACAGGCCTAGAAAGGAACATGTGATCTTGTACAGTTAGACTGGTTATAGATGGCAGCAGACGGTCCCGTTCAAACCAATAGTTATATTTCTACTCCATTTTTAAGTGACCAAAAAATTGAAGGTCAACTTGGCCCTCTCCCGCGCTCATTTCTCCCCAAAGTCAACCAATCAAAATTTTTAATAGCCATTTTGTTCAGCAATGTCGAAAATCTAATACATATGTCTTTGAGGATGAGTTAGTCCCCCACAGTTCTAGAAAATGGCTGCAAGTTATGAGCCCATTGTTTACATATAGTATTGGTTATTGGGAAGCATACAGACGTTTTCTGGAGGGATTTTTTTTAATGGTGAGGGGATCGGAGGAGGGGTAAATCGGGAGGATATTTCCATGGAGGATGTTTCCTTGGGAGAAGGGATATTTCTATGAAGGTGTTGCCAGATTTCCCAGCATTATTTAAAGACGATCAGAAATTAAATAAAAAAAGTTTTTTCAACTGGAAGTAAGGAGCAACATTAAAGCTTAAAACGAATAGAAATTAAGCAAT
>CM051274.1:34917367-34997109 GCA_027921565.1 Artemia sinica | reverse complement strand
ATCATATCCGAGAACTTAAGTTACCCCGACATTATTGGAAAAGTTAAAACATAGGTATTTTAAATCATTATGAATTTTTTCAAGCAGTAATAATATCGCAAGTATTTTAAGATTATTCACAGCCATTTCTACTCCAATCTATTTTGAAGTTGCAATTTTAAGGTTTCAGAATAAATATGATGCTGAATTCCGTGCCAATGGGTCATACATAAAACTAAGGGGGAGGGGAGGAGGTATTTAAATCCAGCTGATGTTAGCAGTTTTTATCTTTTTTTTTCAATCCAACAACATTTTCTATCAACGAAATTCCCCTAAATCAGTCTTCACAATTAAACTTTACCATTAAGATTAATCTGAATAATGCTAATCTGAATCAGCTTCAAATGGCAGTATTTTTTTTATTTGAAAGTATATTCAAAAGTGTTTTTTAATTTTGGGTTCCTATGTGCCATGACTCGTCCTTTCTTAGGTTGTAGTCAACCATCGAAAATTCAAAACTACTAACATGTATTCTAAGGAATCGGAAATATGATAGTTTACAGGCCTATAGGTCAATTAACTACCAAAAAGTTTGTAGTAATAAACTGTAAGCAAAGCTTGAATCAACCCAATAGCAACCGAAACTCTTAACAAATAAAAATTTGATAATAAGGATAATAATCACTTGATTTCTATGAATTATGCGGGACTCTAAAGAGATAGAAATTCCATTTCTTAAATATGGCTTCTCTGGTCTTTAGGCATAGCGATAAATTCGGGAATTATTATTCTTTCGAAGTCTTAATCATGCAACTTGATTCTTGAATTCATCTCTCGGACAACATAGATTTAAGATGTTTCTAAGTGCAACAGATACAGAGGGGAATGCATATGGCTTAACTTAGGGGAAGAGATGAATCATTTCGTTTGCAGTAATTTAAAATATGTAATTGCATGATATGTAATTTAAAATTCTTTAGGCATAGAAATAAATTCTGGAATTAACTTTCTTTCGAACCTTAATAGTGTAACTAGGAACACCTTAGAGATGAAGACAGATTGAATATATTTAGCGCGGGAAATAGTTTGTTTGGGAATTTTAAATGTGACAGCACAGGGATGCCAAAACGAAAGGAACATTCTGAAATTATTTTTAGGGGGTTATTTGGGCGAAACAAAGTAATCGGCATTTGAAACAGTTTGAGACCTTAAGAGGATGATTTTGGGTGAAACTATATAGTTGTTATAATACACAAGTTTCATTTGAACAGTAATGTATGGTCCCTTACTCCAACCCAAAGTACCCCCCACACAACTTTTTGCTACCCCCCCCCCCCATCTTTTCACTTTTTTGGAAGCTTGAGATATAGAAGGACCCCCCTCCCCCCGAGGCCCCCAAATTTGACAAAAATAACCATGCTTGTGCCTTATATCGAAGTTACAAGCATAGAATCTAGGATTCCTGATTTTTTACAGCAATCCTATATCCATGGATGGGATGGGGGTAACGGGAATTGATAAATCCCTCGTCCACAAGATATTTGTCTGACTTGCAAAAACATAACAAAAATGAACATAAATTATATTTGTTTGTGTTTTTAAAGTTTTTGCTCCCCCCTCCCAAAAAATCCTGGATATGCCCTTGTTTACTGCATTATACATTTTCGAAAATCGCGCTTGAAATTCTTCAATATTAATTTGATTTGTTAGGGAAATTCTCTAAAAACATAAACTAACTGTTTTTGCTTGAATGTTGGAAAAGCAATTGCTGAGAAAATTGTTGGGTAACAATTTCTGTTTGGACAGAAAGAATGACCTTCGATGGAAACCCCTGTAGACAGACAAGGGACGAAGAAAGTAGAATTACAGACATCAACCGGTGTCAAAACTTATCCTGGAAAAAAATTTTCATTGGCATTCCTACTTAAAAATAGAAAAACCCATACCTCTTCTAAAGCTGATTCGATTTCCTGTCCTCGAAGCCAGGCAGTAACTTCCAATATGTTTCTATGAATATCCGTTAATCGTTCTTTTTTTGGTACGACCATGCCAGACCAAAGTCTCTGGATAGATTGTAAATTTATGTAGTCATTGCCAAGAAGAATCCCAACAAGGGGTAGATGGGATCTAGGAAGTGAGCCAATTCCTTTCAAAAAATGATCAGGATAAATCATCTTACAGGATATTGCAGATTGTCCATTGACATTGATAAGCGAGAAAGAAACGCTTGGAGGATTATAAACAATAAGTTCAATCCCAAAAATTATATAATCTGAATCGCCACTTAAGACACGGCAATTTAACATTTTCGATAGCATTGCGATTCATCATCAGCTTCATAATCGCATTGAACTACTTGATAGTTATGCTTTTGACAAACGACAGGGAAAATATGCCATGCGAAAAGTGGGACTAGAGATACTTGCCGGTTTGGATTGCAAGAAATTCCATTTTCAAGTCGCTTTTTATTCCTTATATACCGTGTCTTAAACTTCCTTTTGCTAACATCAAGCCCACCGTCAAAAACAAGGATTGGTTTGACGTTACATTTGTCAAGTAAGGCACGAAAATCATCCATACGTCAATAGACTAAATCATAGTCACCACCAAAAGCTGCATTTGAGTCAGAACTCGTTCCACACAATTTGTGAATCAAGTGGCTTCCATCGACTATAATTGTTGATGAATGTAAAGTATGGTTTGACACGATCTGATTCTGTTCATTTTCGACGAAAGTAATTGACCCGTTGACGCCCATATTTACATTCAAAGGAATAGCTTCGTCTCTCAGACCTAAAGAACATATCAAATTAGAGTTTTAATGACATAAAAATCAATTCAATAAGGTACAATAAAAAAGTTATGAAATAACTAAGAAATACGGATTCAACAGAAGAACACCCCAAATGCTAAATTGTGAGAGAAGGAAAAACAGACAGAAACAACAAAGGTAATTTATCGATAATATTTTACTGAGACTGTAAATACGAATGATCAGCCTAAATCGTAAATTCCTTTTGTGTAGATTGACTAAACTTAATAAAAACATATGCGTTAGGGATTAGTGAAAAAAGAGAAAAGCTTTTCAGCACAAAAAGACAGAAAGGAAAAATAAAGGGAAAAATAGCTGTGTAGAGTAATTTTTAATACTCTAATATCTATTCTAAGAGATGATATGACAGCTCTATGAGAAAATGATAGAATAATGTTATGCACTTTTTGTTTTGACGTTGTTGTTTTTCTTGGAGATATTTTTGTTTTCTGCGACATTGTTTTTTTTTTTGCTTTGTTACTTTTTTTTATTTGTGATATTTTGTCTTTAGTCTAAACGTTCTTCTTCTTTCAAATCATTTTAAGACGTGAAAAATAAATTTTAAAAAACTTCAGTTAAAAAGAGGTCCAGAATCAAAAATAGTCAAGATTCGCCTCCTGGTCTAAGCTTGCAAACCATTCAAAGGCAGTGTTTACTCACTTTTTAGTTTTGAAATTGCTCTTTACCGCCCCTTGAAGATCCAGATTCAAAAATATTTCACGAATGGAATTAAAAGGTTCAAGAAAACCTAGTAAGGAGAGAAGTTTATTTAAAAAACTAAACTTGATACATAATATAGAGACGCAAACAGTTCAATAGCACAGCAAATCCATGTAATTTATTGCTTAGAATGTATTTCTAAGAAAATAATAACATCATTGACTTGTTGATTCAGATGGCTAAAACATCATTTTTTTTAACCGCAGAAAAATATCAGGCCTCACATTTGTAACATTTGTAAACACACAAAAAAACATTATAAACAAAACATTCCAGAAAAAAATATGTTTATTAAAAGCATTGATAGTTAAAAAAACAACGGCGTGAAAAATCACTGGCTGTCTGCATAAGAAGCATGATTGTAATTAAAATCATTGCAGCATGAAAGATCACGACTACCAAAGAAGCTTGACTATGATTAAAATCATAGCAGCATGAAATACCATCTAAAAAAAAAAACAGTTTTAACATACCATAGCCAAGACTCGATAAAAAAAAACTATGTGCATCGAATAAAAAGCTATTAATTGCATTCACTGTTTAAAAGCAGAGAAATGATATGAGGGATTGGTAACTCCGTTAGCATATTGGGGAATGGCTCTTGTTGCATCGCCAGGATAGGTATCTTGTTGTGTGATGATGGGGACTGTCCTCTTGTATGGTGGGCTATGTGTCTTGTTGTATGGTGGTACATAAGGCCACTTGTAATAGGGCTTTTGTTGTTACAGGGTTTTTGTTGTATATATTAACACATGACTAATAGCATATATGTTGTGTCTCCTCTTATTTCTTTTTTATGGTTTCACCGACGGCTACAGCATCGTAAAGAGCTAAACGTGGTTCATATTAGCAGTTACAAAAAGGCACTGTGAAAAAATTTGTTGATGAGAAATTACCTTCTTAAGCTGATTCAGAAATGATAAGTATTATTTCAGTTTATACCAATAATGAAATTTTTTGTGAAAACGGATTTATGGAAAATATAAAAAAAAATTTTAAACCCCTCGAAAATTACGGCGCATAAAAAGGAAGTTGCAATGTTAGAATCACCATTGTCGACGACTACACACAGTCAAATAACAGACCCCTATCTAGAAAAAAGTCAAATCCCTTTTTTACATGAGGTAGAATTGATGAGTCTTTTCTTTTCTATCAAGACCAGCAGACTTCAACAACATTGTAGAGATATATATAATTGCTAATTTAAAAGCTTTTTTACCATATCTACGTGATTATAATGAATTCGCCTCGAAAACACTATTAGTACTACATTGCACCAACATTAATACTTTAATGCAATATCGGGCATAGAAGTGCTGAATAACATAAAAAGGGTATGTTTTATTCTTTATCCTCGAAAACCTTTCAGTGGAGCTTTTGAGCCCCAAACTCAAAAAATGAGAAAAAAAACAAAGTGAATCTGAATACCGTAGTGAGTTCCTTGTTTTGTTATTCATATATCGTGGACTGACAAGAAAGACAATCAGACAACTGCAATATCGTAGAGACGTCTAGATTATCGCTTTAAAATTCTTGTTCATACCTACTCGGTTTTAATTGGTTTTTCTTGTCAAAATCAATCTAAAAAGTCACGTAAAACAAAAAAAGGCACCTTTTGGTACCATTTACGGAGTCGAAAGACTGGGAGGCAAATAATAGTACTATCATAATCTCCTGGTCTAAAACCCTAAACTGGGGGTTTACCTGACGTCTTGGTAAAAAATTGCCTGATGAAAAAAGAAATGTTACAAGTTTGGTATTGGAATATTATTATTAGTTATTTTTATCTTAAAATTAAAACTTAATTACGAAATAGGGTTTCCAAAATTTTTTAAAAAAAGTTTCGAAAAGGCTAATGTCTTTTTTCTATTTTTCTAGCACTAGTGGAGCACCAAAATATCATAGAAAGCTATCTAAGAGCTAATTTAGAATTAAATGCTTATGTATATGCAAGTAATGAGTCTGAATACCTATTGAGTCCCTAGTCTCAGTAGAGAATTCCTAATTCCACTCAGCATGTCCCCAGGTGAGGAATAAGGGAGCACCCTACATATATATCAGCTCCGTGCCTCCATTGAGTAGGAGGCACGGACAAAAAGGGGATCCAGTCCCTGTTGTCCATAGCTGAAACTGGGGCACCCTCGTCTAGGGACTGTAAATATAGGTGGAATAGGAAGAGAACCCCACAAATGCACACTGAGCAGAGCTCTCTGGCGTGCGTAGATGTTCTATAAATTACAAACCTTCTCTCAGTAATGGGTTAAATTGAATAGTGAAACAAAGCACCGTCGTGGAAAAATCTTCAATGGGAGGAAAGCTGCGGCACGGTAGAGGATCCTGGTTTAAGGAATGCAGTCTATATAAGATGAAGGACAAAGGTGGCTTGCCAACACCATCCGCATAGTCAAGTGTGAAGTACTATTGAAAGAGGGGGACAGTGGAGCAGCTGTTAGAATGGTTCGCTACTTGAGCAAAAAAAGACACAAATGAACAATCCGGGACAAAGACAGAAAAGAGACTAGTGGTTTAAAGGTAGAACTTGAAAGATGACAAGAGCATTTAAACGATAAACTCAATCCATTGTAGCTGCTGACCTTGAAATATTACCCCCTCCCCTCTCCCCATGCCCAATTAAGAAATGAAACCACCAAACCTACTCAAATAAACTATCAAGTCGCTCAGACAAGGAAAAACTCATGACCTAGACAGTATCACTGCTGAACTCATCAACGTTGGGCCAGGTGATGTAACTGATCTGTGGCACACCATTTTGTCTGCCGAGTGGTAAAGTGGTCAAGCACTACAGTGCAATGGTTCAAGGTTTCTATTGTCCCTATTCACAAAAGGGGGTCAAAGAAACAGTGTGAAAACTACTGTCCCCGTCAGTCTCATGACCCATCAGTCAAACGCTATGATAAAAGACCTACTTCAACGCATACAAGTTAAAACCATATTTGCTATTGAAATGTGCCAGGTCAGTTTCCACCCTGGAAGATCCATAATCGATCGGATATTCGTCGTTCGACAACTCGTGGGAGGACACATCGAATTCAATCTGATATATTGACACTGATAGCGTAATTTTCATTAGGATTTGGTGACCTTTGATGATCAAAAATCCCCTCCCTTGACTTTCTGTAAGTAACAAACTCTCTTGAATTCGCCTCGTGGATACAAAATAAAGAAATTTCATTCCAGAAATTATGAAAAATTTGTATATAAGTAACAAACTCATTTTTGAATTTGCCTCTTGGATACACAACACAGAAATTTCCTTCAAGAAATTAGGAAAAAATTGTAAGTAAGTAACAAACTCTGTCTTGAGTTCACCTCTTGGATACACAATACAGACATTTTATTGAAGAAATTATAAAAAAAATTAAAGTAGGTAACAAATTCTTTCTTGAATTCGACTCTTGGATACACAATACAGAAATTTTATTCATGAAATTATGAAAAAATTGTAAGTGAGTAACAAACTCTTTCTTTAATTCACCTTTTGGATACACAATAAAGTAATTTCATTCATGAAATTATGAAAAACTGTAAGTAAGCAACAAGCTCTTTTCTTGAATTCACCTCTTGGATACACAATACAGAAATAGTATTCAAGAAATTATAAAAAAAATTGTGAGTTGAATTTAGGTTGGAAAGGTTATAGATTGCAGCACAGCCGCTCAGACGCATACTCATAGTGATAGACATGGAAAAAGTTAGGTTAATTTAGGTTTACTTGGAGATGCCCACAACTCTAAGTGAACCTAAATTAATATACTTTTTGCATGTCTCTGAGACAAGAAAATTGCCTCTCATTACAGGCAATCTATCTGTCTTATGTCAATTTTAAATTATTGGTCAACATGCCTGAGACTATAGGCAGGCATGCCTTTTCCAAAACTAACAAAAAAGTACATATCCAATAAGGGTCATGCATACTTCCGTCATTTACATGTTCCCCAGCCATTTAAACATTTGTCTCTCAATTACTTGGACAATCTGTCTTGGCTTTTTCTGTCTACAATTAGCCATGTCTTGATGCAACCTATGCAACCTACTGCAAAATACTTGATAACTTCGATTTAACTTGCATGTTTGCATGTCACTGCGAAAAGCAAATAGCCCGGTCCTGGCACACTGACACAGAGTGAGAGTGACAAAACCGCATACAAACACATAAATTCAGACATGCAAACCGACAAAGACATGTACAGACACTGGAACAAGCAAACAATCGCCCAGTCACACAGGGCTAGAGAGTGAGAGAGACACAAACACACGGAAATACAAAATTCAGACACATAAACTGACAGACATTGATACATTCAAACACCCGGTCAAACACAGAGGCAGAGAGGGTGAGCCATCTATTTCCACTTATATATAGATGGTAACACAACAGCTTTTGGACCTTCACCCAGGTACTTGCATTTTTTCAAAGAACTGCATTCAAATTAGGTTTACTTAGCGTGGTGTGCCATGCTAAGTCAACCTAAATGAACCTAGTTTGAATGGTAAGTTTTTGTAGGCATTTTCATCTCTATCATCCTCTGTGCCTGCGTGTTTGAGCGGGTGTTTGCATTTGAACATGTAAATGAAACCAAGCCAAAAGCTGTGTGTTACCCGGAAACGGAAAATGTGTCATGTCAAGAGAAAAATTGATCAATCATTCCATGGAACGAATTCTAAACATTCAATTTTTTATGATGATACGAACAAACATGTAATATATTACAAGCTAAGTTACGTAACCATTTCTGCGCTTCATTTGCATGCAATAAATACCGAGAGTTTTATGACATAGATTCAGACATACAAAGACAGGCACTCGGACGAGCAAACACCCACCCCAGACACACTGTCACAGAGACTGAGAGTGCCAAAAACGCATGCAATAACAGACAAAAACAAACACTGGGACGAGCAAACACCCGCGTACAAACACACAGGCATAGAAAGTGAGAGAGACAAGAACACATACATACACATAGAATCAGACATACAAATAGACAAAGAGAGGCACTGCGACAAGCAAACACCCACCCAAGTGATTTTGTCACTGGTATTATTGCGGTCATTAGAAAAAAGCTCTTCATGACATTTTTTAACTTTAAAATGCTTTTTTCTTTGTAATTTTTTCAACTTCGAGATACTTTTTTAACTCCCCGACTTTGTTTTAACTTAGAGACGTTTTTTTTAACTTAAAATTTATTTCTTTGCGGTTTCTTTTTAACTTCGAGATATTTTTCTGAAATCATTAGAAAATGCTTAGTGACTGCTTTAGCAACATTACATAATCAAAACATTCACTGGATAGGAAAATATATTATTTAAACCATTCAAAAATTTATATCTCATGTGCCCACAGACTTTGAAAAAATTCAAAGTAGCAAGACTTCTAAAGATCTTTTCTAGCTTTATTCATTTTAAATCGATTCTATTTCTGATCGAATGAAATATTTGAATTTCCAGTTATTCACTCATGTGTCTGCTTTGAAGAAAATTTAAAGTAGCAAGACTTCGCAAGTTTTATTTTTAATACTTTATTAATTATGAATTTACTCTCAAACTGCTGATTACGAACAAACTAGCCCTCAAAATATTATGTTCAAAGAAAATATGATGAGCCTATTCTAATTTTATTTCTTATTTCAAAAATATCAGTGTAATGTCGTTAAGAAAAAGTGCGATCTATTGTCTAAGAAAGTGTGCCCCTAACAAAAAACGAAACAACAGCGTGATGTAAAGGAACATTTTTATTCCAATAATGACACATAGAATATTACATCTTATCGATATCTTTGAATAAAAAAGTTCTTAATCTAACATTCTCTCGATTAAGAGCAGTACGTTCTTCTTGTGACAGTAATGGTTGGGAGGTATATCTTGGTGATTGCAGACGAATATTACGCTAGTTTTGACTAAGGCTTCTTGACCCCATGTGTTAATCACAAATCTCTTAGCCTCCAGTTGAAGCACAAGGTTTCACTGGAATGTTTCCTCATCCATTCCTTTGACAAAAGAACATGTTTCAAAGTCCGTTTTGTGGTCATCTATAGGAAAATCACCCTCTTCCCAGTATCCAACCACACATGCACAAAAAGCACACTGAACATGGTCACTATGGTCAACAAACAAGAATCCTGCTCTTGCAAGTTCTTTGGGATCGACAAAATCCCTTGACCACCTTCCATTAAACATCCTTAATCTAACATCCTCTTGTTCAAAACCCTTTAATATGTCTCTAACTCTAAAAGGGAAAAGCGAGACGAAACAAATACGTCTCGAAGTAAAACAAAAACGTCTGAAAGAAAAAACGTCTATAAGTTAAAACAAAAATTGTCATGAAAAAACAAAAATGTCATGAAAAAACAAGAATGTCTCGAAGCCAAACCAAAAATACCATGAAGAAGCAAAAACGTCTCCAAGTTAAAACAAAAAAAAATCATAAAGAAAAAACCATCTTGAAGAAAAAAACCGTCTCAAAGCTAAACAAAACGTCTAAAAGTAAAAAAAGAGGTCTCAATTGATAAAAAAAAACATCCCGAAGAAACCAAAACGCCTTGAAGTTAAAACAAAAACTCATGAAGAAAAAAAATTCGAAGTTTTAAAAAAGCGTTCCGAAGAAAAAAACATCTCTAAGTGAAAACAAAACGCCCCAAAGAAAAAAAAACATCTCGTATTCGAATGCGTAATTTAGACGTAAAAACAGACAAAGAAAGACATTGTGACATCAAACTGGACACCGTTGCTAGATTATGTAAAAAAAATTGGGTTTGGATCTCTATAAAACCTTCAAAGATATAAACTCCTACGGTCATTTTTTGCCGTTACTGTAATAAGTCGACTGTTATCTCAAGGCAGAAAATGTGGCCAATGTCACTATAGTACCATTTATCTTTCCCTATTTAAAACCGAACGACAGAAACAACTACCAGGTTTACTTCAAATATTTCATTTGCTTCGATCTCTTCATTTATAGTCATAATAACAATATTTTTTTGTAACACAAGTGCTGCCATGTATTACCATTCGAGTGCTGCCATCTAGGAATATAAATTTAAGAACACTCAGTTAGACAAGCAGGCAATCTAGGGTGAAGTTATCAAGACTTCGGTAAAATGTCACAGGCATTGACACCATGACGCTGAATCTTGGTTCAAATTCACTTTTTGACCATCTGCCAACAAAAAACAGAATTTATCAAGGTTAAATGAGTGGATAGGATTTTTCAATAACCTAATGACTATGAAAAAATCCGATCCGATCATTGACCTTTGGTTTCCTGAAAGCAAAACCAGAAATTTTGTCGAAGAAAAAAAGCGGCCTTTTTAGGCGTCTTGTGACCAGGTTTGATCTCCCAAGACTGAAAAAAAACGCCATAAAAACACAAAAATTAAATAAAGGTATCAATAGTTCATAGAGTCGACTCAATGGACCTCGAATGGGTGGGGCTCTGTCTGACCTGTTGTCGCCTAAGCACCTAATTTGATCAAGAATCGTGCCAATAGAAATGGTATAACGGGTACAGCCTCAATAGACTGACCAACTTTTTGTTATCAAGATCTGCCCCTAAATAATCAACAGTGACATTTATGCAAAGAAATACTCAGAATCTATGACCATCGGTAAAATAACTTTGGATCAATTCCATTTTTAGAACCACATTGAAGAGGCACACCCCATAGACCCAGTTCCAATAGAGGATTAGCCAATATTGTCAAATATTGTGACGCCTTACAGACCAGTAGAGCCAGTATTAGATAAATCTACACCATATCCAAACCAAACTTGAAGTGGTGACTCGGACGCGAAGCTAGCTGATGGCGAACCACCTTTGCCAAGAAGGGTGGCTAGTTCCTACTCTTTACCGCCAAATTGATAGTAGCTTAAAAATTTAATTTCCTGAGGTTACATCCATTCCAGCCAATACCACCTCAAATAGAAAAGTCTAGTTTGACTTGGCTTTGATTTACTACCAGAAACTTATCAC
Source organism: Artemia sinica (assembly GCA_027921565.1). NCBI lineage: Eukaryota > Metazoa > Arthropoda > Branchiopoda > Anostraca > Artemiidae > Artemia > Artemia sinica. Next base: position 34,985,608 of record CM051274.1, on the reverse strand, counting down.
TGGTTCCGCCTCACGATCCTGGGTTGCTCTTGAAACTAGAGAAATGACAGTAAAATCAATTCTTTGCAGCACATGCATCACGTTTTCTGACGGAAATCGTGGTGGAAATCGTTTTCTGGTTGAAAAAACTGACAGGCTACCACATTCCACCAGGCCCCCTCCAATAAAGGTGTCTGACTCTGCATTACATAGCCCTCTCTGCTAAAGATAAGTCTATTTTTGTTTTATTGATTTTATTTTCATCATTGTACAGTTTCAGAAGGGAGATTTAGCGTTAGCTAAGTTCAAGGAATATCTGCTCTGGCCAGTCCGGATTGTTAACAAACCGAAGAGTCTACGCCAAAATGTATCGTTTTTTACTACGGGTCCCATGACTTTCAGACTGTGGCGGAAGAGAATCTTCTTCAATATAGTGAAATTATGCAAAAGCTTTAAAAAAACGCTAAGGGCGTTAATCATACTTTTCGTAAGTGCGAATCTTCTCTGAATCTGTACTATCAGTTTATGAAAAAGAAAACTGCGAAAGGCGTGGGTACTGACTTAACTACTTTGAGCGAATCATTTGCAATCTGAAAGCAGCTTACTTTAGCCCAAGATTTGAAGTTACAAAGCTTAAATTTGGCCTAGTAAAAGAAATAAAAAAAAGGTTCAGTAAAAAGGGGTCCAAACCACATCCAAACCAAACTGGAAGTGGTTGCTCGGACGCGAAGCTAGCCGATGGCAAACCACCTTTGCCAAGAAGGGTGTCTAGTTCCTATTCTTTACCGCCGAATTGATAGTAGCTTGAAAATTTAATTTCCTGAGGTTACATCCATTCCAGCCAATACCACCTCAAATAGAAAAGTCTAGTTTGACTTGGCTTTGATTTACTACCAGAAACTTACCACTGGTTCCACCTCACGATCCTGGGTTGCTCTTGAAACTAAAAAATGACAGCAAAATCAATTCTTTGCAGCACATGCATCATGTTTTCTGACGGAAATCTCGTTGAAATCATTTTCTGGTTGAAAAAACTGACATGCTACCACATTCCACCGGGCCCCCTCCAATAAAGGTGTCTGACTCTGCATTACGTGGCCCAGTCTGCTAAAGATAATATAAGCTTTGAACAAAAAAACGCTAAAGGCGTTGATCATGCTTTTCGTGAGTGCAAATCTTTTCTCGAAATTAACTGTCAGTTTATGAAAAAGGAAAATGCAAAAGGCGTGGGTACTGATTTAACTACTTTGAGCGAATCATCTGCAATCTGAAAGCAGCTTACTTTAGCCCAAGATTAAATTTGGCCTAGTAAAAGAAATAGAAAAAAAAGGTTCAGGAAAAGTGGTTTCCATGATGGGAGTAGCAGGATCATCGCAACAGGCCACTCTGAATCCTGAACTGATTGTTTCGGAAATATATGATTCAATCTTATTCTTCTTCTTCTAATTCACAGCAGGCGGGCTCTTCAGTCGGTACTATTTAGCCCTCTTCTTTTTGCTTCACTCTGTGGGCTACAGAGCTACTATCTTGGTTGTCTCTTAATTATTAGATATTCTCACATATCTTTCAGTAGATCTTTTGACTCAAGGAGTTCCATTATAAGATGATAGATATCAATTTCTGTGCTCTGTCTCCAGGTATAGTTGGCTAGGCACTTGGCTGATAGTGAGATTTTGTGGTGTTTGAAGCATTTTAACAGTTTACAAAGCCATATATGTTGTGCAGACGTCAGTATATTACATTCAAATAGGCAATGGTCAATTGTTTCATTATTCATATTACAATGCCTGCAAAGAGGGGACAGGGGAATTGAACCACTTGAATTAGAAAACTTATATGAGAAGGAAATTTAGTCCATTTGTTCCAGAACGAATTCTATGATAAAATTTAGAAAGATACTTATTGGGAAAGGGGGAAAGGATAGGATTAATCTTATTGAAATTAATATCTGATAGCCTCCATCGGTAAATATCTCTAATTGGGATTGGTCTCCCACTTGGCTGGTCAATATTTACAGCATTTTTGCTATGTCATCAACCTGATGATTACTTATGCCAGAGTGGCTAGAAATGTACTGAAAATAAGTTTTTATGCCACTTGAAGCAAGGTTATCAATAATACTGAGAAAATGATAAGTGTCAATATCCAACTTATATTAAGGAGCTGAGGCCAGCAACTCAAGGCTTGATAGAGAGTCGGAATATATGATAATATTATTTGAATTTGCAATCAAAGGTTGGTTTTCCTTAAGGTGTTCTAATGCCATGATTATGGCATTTAACTCAGCAGACATTATAGATAAATTATTATATAATCTCTTGCCCGTTACAATTTTCAGGTGAGGAAGGAAAACACCACTTGCAACCTTCTCATTCATTTTTTACCCATCAACAAATACTTGGAAGTGATTTTTATAGGTAATTGTATAAAGTTCTGCAAATTTTTTCTGGACAAAAGCAATGGGGTTTAAATCTTTATTCCACTTTGAGACTTCATTATTTATTATGAGACTTGACCAATTCCATGGGGGGGGGGGGTCGGGGGAAAGTGGGTGCAATAGACTTTGCTGGTAGGGGGAACTTCTTCTGAATATTGGCATACTCATCTGCAATGCCTCTATACATGGTTGGATTTCTTAACCATTTATGTAATGTGTGTGAGCTATTTGATTCAATTTTTGCAAGATGTTTTGTCAAGAGAAACCTACGTCTCTCCCTTATTGTTGTTAATCCACTCTCCATAAGCAGAAACTTGGTGCTTGTGGGTTTCCTAAGACTAAATATGAGACGTACTATATCATTTTGTGTTGTTTCAATGTTTTGCATCTGGGTCTTTGCACATGCACCATAGACGATGAGCCCATAGTCAATATGGGGTCTTATATGTGATTTATAAAAATGGAGTAAGGTTTTCTCCTTACTTCCCCAGGGTGTGGAAAAAAGTCTTTTTAGTATATTGGTTTTTCTGTAGCATTTTTTTATTGTGCTTGAAATGTGGAGGTGGAAATTAAGTTTTTGGTCAAGCATGAGACCTAGGTAATTAATATGATTATCTCCTGGAATAGTTGTTTTATTTAGAGTTAGTTTTGCATTAACATGGTTTCGCTTCCGGTAAAATTGGATTATTTTTGACTTGGTAGGTGCAATGGGTAAATCTGAATGTTGAGAGAATTTTTCAAACTGGAAAAGTGACTTTTGCAGATTTGACTGTGCTATCTGAAAGGTGTTGCCAGATGACCATAGCACCAGATCATCAGCATATTGTAGATTCGTGTGGTGTAGGTTCATGTCCCAGAGATATAGGGCAAATAGGAGGCAACTGAGGACTGCTCCCTGAGGTAGGCCTTTGGTTATTGTCTTTTGGGGTGAAGAGGCTGAACCAACACAAACGATGAAACTTTGCACTTCTATGAAGGATTTAATAAGAAACTAGCTTAGGGGGTACTCCAAGGTTTGCAAGTTTGTTTAAAAGGATTTGGTGGTTCACATTGTCATATGCCCCTTCAAAATCTAGGAAAGTTGCAACTAGGACATTATTTTTTGAGAAAGATTCATTTATTGCATTTGTTAGCAAAATGAAAGCATCTGTTGAGGAGTGGTGTTTCCTGAATCCAGTTTGAGTGTGAGGGATCATATTATTTTTTTTCAACAAACCAGAGGAGTCTGTGAGAGATCATTTTCTCCATTACTTTCCCCATCACAGGAGTAATCATTATGGGCCTATACGACTCAGGGTTATCTTTTGGTTTATTTTTCTTTAGGATTGGTAGGAGGGACGAACATTCATATATTGGGGAATCTAGCAGATGCCCAAGGTGATTATAACAATTTAGCAGTTCTTGTTTGTATGAAGGTGTGAGATTCTTTATACATGTAGGGTGTATATTGTCATAGCTGCCGCTAGTTTTGGTCCTAATATGATGTATTGCATTATTCAATTCCTGGATTGAAAATGGATTAGTTATGTACTCGGATCCTGGGCGTGGTTGGTAACTTGGATTAATAGGAATTGTGGACAGTTTGCTTTGATTATTTGATGTTAGCTTATTAACAAAAAGAGTTGTAAATAGGTTAGCTTTTTCATTATCATTGTCATAATGGGTATTTTTATGTATAAGCTCATACAGGAGTAGGTTGGGGGAAGTCTTTTTCCCACAGGTGTGACTTATGACTTTATGTATAATTGGCTCATGTATTTCTCTGGAGAGATTATTTGCAAAATTATTCCAGTATTTATATTTAGCATCTATTATAGTCTTATTCAGATTAGATTCTGCTTGTAATTTTTTTTAAATATTTAGTAGGTGATGTTTTTTTATGAATTCTGTCCAAGCTGCCTTTTTTATCCTCCATTTATTTAGGCAGTTATTTGTCCACCATGCTTCAGGAGTTTGTTTAGGGAATTTTTTCTTAGGTGTTGTCCTGGGTATAGCATGATTAGCTGTATTTATTAGTAAAGATGTCAAGGCTTCAGCAAGTGTGTCAACTGTTGTGTTAGAAATGCATGAACTTTGGGTGAAACTTGTAATTTCATCATTTAGCTTATTTTGGAACATAGACCAATTTGCTTTAGTGTTGAAATATTTGGAGGTATGAGATAAAGTTTCAGCAGGTTCATTTAGGGAGCAAACTATAGCAAAGTGGTCAGTACATAGACTATCAATTTTATTTATGTAAATGTTGTTCAAAAAAATTAATGACACAATTTGTAGGTCAATTGTGGAGAATCTGCCACTTTTGGGGTTGAAATATGTATTCAAGTTTGGAGGGATAGCAACAGCTAATTCATTTTTATTTGAAGTCATATGCTCAATGAATTTACCAGCTTTATTTGATGGTTTATTCCCCCACAAAAGGCTGTGGGCATTGAAATCTCCACAAATAATGATATTTTTTAACATATTAGAATTATTTATATAATTAAAGAACTCCTTGGCATCTGTAGTTTGGCCATTAGGGTTATAAAAGCTTATTATGTAAGTTTTAAATTATTCAGCCAAACACTGATACCAATTACATCAACATCATTTGCAAAACCTGGAAAATTGATGCCACAAAATTTTATATTATTTTTAACTAATAAAGCTACCCCACCTCCTTTTCTTTCTGAATATCTATCCTTTCTGAGGATAGTATATCCCAGAGACTTAATTTGTTGATTTTGGGTTAAATGAGTTTCCTGGAGGTAAGCAATATTAATGGAGTTATTATTCATAAAAGATATTAGTTCATTTACCTTATTTTCTGTGAGTGATCTTACTTTCCATTGGAGTATTGATATATGTTGTGTTGTTGATTTATTCTTATTATGACTGTGTATCAATGTTCAGCTTTGTTAAAAGTAAAGCAAGATCTTTTTTGCTTGAATGAGCATATCATCTGGGATGTAGATTTTTGCCAATTCTGCAATGATTTTTGTTTTCTGTAGTTGATGGATGTTCATGGCCTGAACTGCATTACAGTTTAGAATGAATAAGCATATATTTGGGGATTGCATTTTTGGTTGTGCACCCTGTTTGTCGGTTAGGGGATTGATTCCTGGTAGTGTTTCTGGTTTGTTTCTTCTTGGGAGGGGGGGGGGGCCAGGCTGACCTCATCTCACCGGACAAGGAGGCTTGTTGGCTTGGTGATTCCTTCTGATAGGGATTTGAGCTAGAGGGCTTAGAAGATGGTGTTTTATATGAGGTACTTGATGCATTGGGGGCGTTTGACTTGGGGGTTTTGGTTGGTTTCATTACAGGCTTTATTTGGTATTGTTGGGCAGCATTTGCTTCCATTGCTGCAAAGGGGTATGGTATGGCCTTCCTGTTGATATTTGGAGTGTTAGAGCTCTTTTCTTGTATGCAGGACATAATGATTTATTTGTAGATTCATGCAGGCCTTTGCAATTGATGCATGTAGGCTGAATGTTGTTGCAAGTTGTCAGCTCTTTAGGATGGAAAGCTTTACAATTACTACACTCTCTGAGAATTTCATTGCATTTGTTTGTCGTGTGTCCCAGTTCGTGACACTTCTGACACTGGATAGGCTTAGGTTTGTATTCCTTGTCTGGTTTGATTTGCCCAAATAGGAATAATTTTTCTGGGATATTAATTTTTTCCTTCAGTGTGAATAAGAAGGATCTACTAGTTTTTAGGCCATTAGAGTTAGGTTTGCCAAGTTGGGTAACATCCTCAACTGGGATTGTGTTTCCAGCCCTATCTGAGAGGCCTTCTTTTAACTCCTGAGTGGATATCTATGGGGGAACATTATAAACATCTATTTTTGTTGGTGATTGTTTTGGGTTCCAATTAGATGCAATAATTGGGGTATTCAGAAGGGATTTTAGGTTAATTATTGTATCTGCTGATTTTTGATTTTCTACAGCTATTAGCAGAGATCCATCAAGGTTAATATTAAAAGAGAACATTGATTTTAGCAATTTAAAAATTGCAATTCTTATTGCAGTGATCATTTTTATTTCAAAGGGGGTAGTAGGAGTAATTTTAAGGTAAATTCCTAAGTTTTTGGAGGGAGGATCTTGCGCAGGGAGAGGGGAAATACTTTTGATTGGGGAGATTTTTTTCCTTTTTTTAGAGCTTCTAGAGGACCTTTTAAACCCATTATCATCATTTATGGATACATTAGCCCCTACACTTATCATTGTCCTATTCTCCGAATTGGAGCTATCATTTGAACTTTGAGATAGTGTGCTTGACCAGCCAAGATGGGTGTCTTTCACTATGGCACTTTCACTGGAATTTGATTTGGGATCTGGTGGGACATTTTTTTTGGAGGACTTCTAAACATTGCCTATTGGAAAAAGCTTTAAACAAAAAAAAAACTAAAACAAGAAGGGAAAATAGAATGATATCAAACCGTCTGCACTATACTATGGGGAGGAGAAACACCACAGTATAGCCCTGAGGATAAGTTGAGCAGGATTGGTTTGGTACAACTGCTGATTAGAAGCGACAATAATTCACAAGAAAATATATTTTTATTTTCTTATAAGGTTGCTGTTGCTGTGTTTCAATCACTCTAGAATAAAACATAAAGTTTGAGAAAATAGAAAAACTGTTTTCTTCTTTGGATAGCCAGATTCAGTCATTAGAGCTTCGGGTGGCTACTATTGAGGAAAAGCTGGATGATTACAAACAGGAGCGTTTACTTGATTTTTTTTAAGTTGTTTTTTTTAGCGAAGCAGGACCATGGAAATGCCCTGGGTACTACTGTTCTTTATATAGTGAAGAAAATGGGTGTAAATGTCCAGAAAGAACAGTCGTTGTCTGTAAACTGTTTTAGAATTTTGAACAATGCCCGGAATATCCAGACACCTACGACTGTTGCGCCAGTTATTGCGAAATTTGCAACTAAGAATACGGTGTATACTATTTTCAGAGCGAAATCAAAGCTGGCGAAATCGGGCGTATTTATCATGGAATATCTTAAAAAAACGAAAAAAGCGTTTTCGAAGGTGCAAGAGACAGATATGGTGTAAGAAACGTGTGGTCCGATCATGGCCGTGATCAAACGTGAGTAGGGTGATAGCCACCAAACACAAATCTGCTCACTTGTTGACACCCTTTAGTGTCTTAGAAAAAGTTTATTATTTATGTTTTATAGTTTGTTTGTTGTTTTATTGTTTTTTTGTAGTAAGATCTATACTTTTTTTCTTTTTTTCAGAAAAGAGAAATTAGTTTATTTCTTTGTTTATGATGAATGATATTTCTTAATTGAATAGATTTAGGCGCAATCCGCTCTGAATTGAAGATCAATTAGAGACTGAAATTGGAAGTGAGGATTTGCCTATTTTTAATTCAAAGCCTCTTCGTGAGAGTTCTTACATATTGGTCTTTGCACGTGGAATTGCCACCTCACTACAGAGATGTTTATTTCAGTTATCAGTTTCTTTTTCTCTGGCTTTAGTTCTGAAACTGAAAGTTCCTGTTATTTGAGTAGAATTTTAAGCCATATTAATGGATTTTTCTTAATTTAGGAAATGTATTTTTGAAGCTAAGAACAATTTTGTAATACTTCTTAAGATCCATTTTGAAAGGATTCATTTTTATAACACACATTCTAAATGGTCATTAAAGGTCAGGGCCCTCCAGAGACAGGAGTGGAGGTAAATACTTCAAAATGCCTTCCTGGGACATACTATAGCCTGTAGACCTATCTCTGAAAATTTTATTTTCCTAACCTAAACCCTTTCCAAGATAGCCAAAAGTAGCTAAAGTAGAATTTTATCCTTGTTTTATGCTCTTTCCAAGTATAATAATCATTTTTGTCAGAAATGAATTTTACCCCAACTCCAATATATACCAATTCATGGAATGTATTTGCAAATTAGGGGTGGGGTGGCGGTAAATTTTATCTCCGATGAAAATGATAGGTTTTAAACTTCACCCACCCCCCCCCCCGCCTAATGTGGAAAAGGTAATTTCTTTGTTAATCATATTATTGACTTCCGAAGAAAGTAAACATAACACTCAATGCCATTTTTATGCTCTTTCCAAACATAATAATCATTTTTGTTGGAAAAGAATTTTACACCCACCCCCATATACCAATTCAGGGTATACATTTGCACATTAGGGGGGGGGGGGTTAAATTTTATTTCTGATGTAAATGAGAGGCAAGTAAAGTTCCCCCACCTCCCTAATGTACAAATATATACCCTGAATTGGTATATATACGGGTTGGGGGTAAAATCAATTTCCAACAAAAATGATTATTATATCTAGAAAGAGCATAAAAAAGCATTGAGTGGAATGTTTAATTTATTCGTAAGTCAATAATATGCATAACAAAATAATTTCCATGGAAATTTACCAAAAACCCTTTCTATAAGCAACAAAAGAAATGGTAAAATTCTACTTTAGCTACTTTTGGCTATCTTGGAAATGGGTTAGGTTAGGAAAATAAAACGTTCAGGAATGGGTCTAGAGGCTAAAGTATATTCCAGGAAAGTAGGCTAATTTGAAGTACCTACCTCCACTCCTTCTCCCTCTATAGGGTCCTGAAATTCCCATACATGACGGTTCTATAGCCTACATGTTGAAAATTCGAGAAAACAACATTTTATCTCAATTTTCATTTATCAGTTTCTTTTTCTATGGCTTTTATTCTGAAAATGCAATTCCTGTTCTTTGAATAGCCTAGAATTTTAAGCTATAGCCTATCAATGTTTTTTTTTTCAAAATCTAGGAAATGTGTTTGCATATCTTTAAAACCTTATAAATTGGGATTAAGCTATTGAGCAAAGTGGTGAAGCTGAAAACAACTTTGTTGTAGCCTAGTCTACTTCATTTAAGCAGAAGATCTATTTTGCAAGGTTTCACTTTAATAGCACAAAGATTTCTAAAGGCTATCAAGGGTCAGGAACCTCTAGAGTAAGAAGCAGTGGAAGTATGTACCTCAAAATGCCTCCCCCTGACATACTTTAGGCTGTAGACCCACGTTTGAAAGTTTCTTTTTCCAGTTCTAACCCCTTTCCAAGATGGCCAAAAGTAGAATTTTACCAAAGATATTTGTAATCATTTTACCTTCCCCATCTGATAAATTTCTAATATATTTCTTGATCTCCCAAGTATTTCCTTTCTGTAGTCTGACAGAATGTGTCTGTAGAAGTAGATCTGAAGCCCGAGGCGAAAGTTTTGTCAGATGTTCAGTAACTTTCGGAGGAGAAAGTCACCATACCTGGCGGAAAACTTTGCCTTAATTATAGATGGCACTAAATTATCTAAAAATATTTAGATTTATTAACAGGTGGAATTTTCTAAATAAGTTTTACCTTATTTCTCTGATACTATTGGATAAAATTCACCTTCAGAGATGGATTAATGAACAAATGTGATAACTTCTAACGTATAGATTTTTTTTTAAAGAATTTAAAATGCAAAATGGAGTTTTTTATTGAATGTTTCTTTTGTAAAACGATTCATTGCCAAAAAAGAGCTAGGATCAGGGTAGGGGAGGGGGATATTCCAATCTCTTTAATTAGATAAGAAATTTGTCAGAAGGGGTGAAGCAGTGAGGAGAGTGGGGTTGAGAAAATGCTTGCATAACTCCGTTTTTCTTAGGTGTTTTGGTTTTTTAAATAGTTATTATATAATAATCATAACATATTAATGCTAGTATACTTAAGGACACAAAACAACAGTTTTACCTTGAAACCAAATGCCACTTCTTCATACACATTTTTTAATTGCCAATTTTCTACCACATTCTTTGACTATCTACCAGAAAAGATGACCAGATCTCAACCAAACTTTGAGGGAAGTAAGAGCAAGTGTCCTAATTAGGGCTTTTAAGAGATCCGGTAATTAAGAAATTCAGCAAAAGGAGCTGTTGCATCTCAATAAAATTTTCTGCAGAAGTAAGAATGAGTGTTCTTGTGTACCCTGTTGGGGATCTTACAAACATATAGGGGAAGAGATCTCTAAATTTCTGTCATATCTCACCAAAATCTGTGAGATGTGAGTCCTAGTCCTAGGTGAGTCCTAGACTAGACTGGCACGGGTTCGATCCCTGGTGTGGTCAGTTTCTTGGTTTGGGACGCGGGTCAGTGGTGTGACCCTGTAAGCTTAGCCAGAGTCAACCCAGCTCTAAATGGGTACCTGGAGAAATCTGGGGAAGGTAAACAGGAAGGGTGTGCGAAAGCACAGGATGGCTGGCCCCCAGCCCCCCATTGCACTTCCTGGCTGAAGGGCCACGAAACGGAGATCAGCACCGCCGGTTTGGACCTTAAGGGTCTAGTGCCGCATCCTTTACCTTTTTTTCCTTTTACCTAGACTGGAATTTCCGATCAGGTTTCAAACAAATTTGTTGGAAAGTAAGGAAAATGTTGGAGGTTTGCAGGTGACCTTCCAGAATAGACTGTTTGATTGCAACCAAAACTATTTTGGCTATTAGGTTATTTATAGCCAAACAAATAGGTGACTGAGTTTCTGAATGCAATTAAGATCTAGCAATTGTAAAGCATAAAATAAAAAACAACTCTTTTATAGAATATTAATGAAAATAATATTTTTCCACAAAATAAATTTTTCAAAGAATAGTAAAGAACCCCATCAAACCAAAAATGAGGAAAAGTTAAAACAAATAATCTACCAAGCTTATCATATGGTAAAATCTTGCCTAACAGAGGCAGGTACAGCTATCAAGGCTTATGTTATTTTTACCATAGTAATTGTTCTCCTACAATTCTTTTTCTTTCCGGTTTGCAGCCTTTGATGCGAAAAAAAGACCATCTTCAGTTAAGGAGAGGCTATTTTACATATTGTAAATTACTACTATATTTACCAAGGTGGTACAGAAATAACAAGAATATTTCTCATTTTAGACTTACTGACCCTCTAATGCTGCTTGACAACATTGCTAAGGACCTGAGGACCAATACTCCAAGGAAGATATGTGCCAGTGACCCCCTTAGTGCCAGAAGATTTGTGCCAGTGACTTCCAGATTAGAGAATTATAAATATTGTTATGTTATTTATGTTGTGTTTTTTTTATTATTTCCTTGTGGATAATACTGTTTATTTTATATTGTGTGTTATAAATAAACTTACTTACATAATTTACCAAGCATGAAACTACCACAAATCAGCATCAATAAATAAATGAAATATAATTTGTACTTTACTGAAAAAATTGTAAATATTTTTACTTTTATAACTTCAACAAATCAAATAATAATGACATTTTGATTACTAAATATCAGAGTTTGTATATTAAACTGACAATGCATATTCATTTGTATTTTTTTTAGTAAAGTAAAAATTATGTTCTGGCCTTGGGAAGGCATAGGGGTTTTGAGCCCTACTAATGTTAATTTCTGCTCATTTTGAGTGTCTCAGTTATTTATTGTAATGTCTGTTTGTTTTGGATTTCATTTATTTATCAATGCTGGTTTGTGGCAGTTTCAGGCTTGATAGGTTATTTGATTTTGTTTTTGTTCTTTTTTGGTTTAAAAGAGTTTTTTACTTTTCTTTAAAAAACTTATTTGGCGGAAAGTTTTTCTTAATAATTTCTGTTGTTATATATTGACATAGTCTTTTCAGGGAAAAAGACATTAATTCTTTAAATCTTTTTGTTTAAAGACTTTAGTTTTCCTACTATATGTATGCTGGAGAAAAATTGTAAGCAATTTTTAAGAACATACACCCTTTTAAAAATCTGGACACAAATAGTAGTGTTTAATTTAGTTCCATACCTCCTCTATAAATTGGGACTGAGCATAGCTTTGAAGTTAAAAACAATTTTGTACTACTTCATTTAAGAAAAATATCCATTTTGCCAGAATTCACTTTTATAACACACATATTTTTCATGGTCATCAAAGGTCTGGACCCTTCAGAGGGAGGAGTGGAGGTAGGTATTTCAAAATACTTCCTGGAACATACTGTGGCCTGTGGACCCAGCCCTCAAAATTTTATTTTCCTAACCTAGCCCCTTTCCAAGATAGCCAAAAGTAGCTAGGGTAGAATTTAACCTAAAATTCTACTTTAGCTACTTTTGGCTTTCTTGGAAAGGGGTTAGGTTGGGAAAATAAAATTTTGAGGGCTGGGTCCACAGGCTAAAGTATGTCCCAGGAAAGTAGGCTAATTTGAAGTACCTAAATCAACTCCTTCTCCCTCTAGAGGGCCCTAAAATTAACCTACATGATGAGTCTATAACCTACCTATTGCACATTTGACAAAACAGCATTTGCCTTAATTTTCATTTATCAGTTTCTTTTTCCCTGGCTTTTATTCTGAAAATACAATTCCTGTTATTTGAGTAGCCTAGAATTTTAAGCCATAGCCAATCGATCTTTTTTTCAAATTCTAGGAAATATATTTAAATATCTTTAAAACTTTATAAATTGAGCAAAGTTGTGAAGCTGAAAACAGCTTTGTTGTAGCCTAGGCTACTTTATTTAAGCAGAAGATCTATTTTACAAGGTTTCACTTTAATAACAAAAAGATTTTAAAGGTCATGAAAGGTCAAGAGCCTCTATAAGTGGAGGTAGGTACTTCAAAATACCTCCCCATGACATACTTTAGGCTGTAGACCCACACTTGAAAGTTTCATTTTCCTAGCCTAATCACTAGGGTGAAGTTATCTCCTGGCTCCCATCTCTGGGTTTATCTCCCTAACCTAAAATTACTTACCTTATAGTTCTTAAAATAGTTGCCCCCAATAATGTGGAGAAAAATTATTATGATGCCCATGCCCCTTGACCATCCAGATATGGACCCTTCTCCCCCCCCCCAAAAAAAAAAAAATTAAAATGCTGGAGCTATGCCCCTGGTCATAGAAGTATATGCCCTTGTAGAACTAACTTACAGAGGTAGTTGTGACTGGAGGACCACTCAGCATCCAGTCTTTGTTTAAAGATGTCCACAGATTCAGAAGTAACAGCTTTTTTCAGAAAGTTTATTCCAAGTGTCGATGATTCTTGAAGAAAAGAATTGAGCATGGACTCTGAATAGGGTAGGCTGCTTAACAAGTTTCAACTGATGACCTGTAATTCTTAAATTAGAACCAACAGTGGGAAATGATGCTGGGAGTGTATTAGCCCTCTTTAACTTACAGGTTAAAATGGCATCACCTTTATTTCTCCTGTATACAAGAGTTGGTAGTTTCAGCTTTGCTAGTCTTGCAGGATAGGAAAGTTCCTGCATGGCAGATATCAATTTGGGGCCACGTCTCTGCACATCTTCCAACACATTTATGTCTTTTTTAAAATAAGAGGAGGCTGGAGACACCCCAACTTCAAGCTTAGGATGAAAAAGTTGAAAAAAGGATGAAAAAAGTCCCTTACACGGAAGACTGATGACTTTAAGGAAACAAGTGGAAAGAGTGCTTAATCAGCCCAATGGTTGAATTAGCACCAGCAGCAGACTTATTAGCATGAGTGCTGAATTTTAGTTCATTATCAATAGTGAATCCAAGATCTGACTCAGTATTTACAGAGAAAAGTGTGAGACCTGAAAGACAATCATAACAAGAAGGGCTCAATTTGTCAAGGTGAATGACATGGCACTTGACAACATTAAATTTAAGAAGCCTCAGCCCATTGATCAAGCAGTCCAATATTATTTTGTAGAAGGGTATGATCTTCACTGGACAAGGCTGGTCCAATGAGCTTCAGGTCATCAGCATTTTGTAACCACACAAAGAAGTTATAACCTAACATAACCTGCAAAATACTTGATTTTCAATTCAAACTGTAAAGGGGCACCAAAATTTTTTTTTTTCTTTTTTTTTAACCACACAAAGAAGTTATAACGTAACCTAACCTGCCAAATACTTGATTTTCAATTCAAACTGTTTTCCTACCATTTCAAGCTTTTCAAATGCCATCAACAAAAATAGTGCTTAATTTTGCAATGGGTAAATTTCCAGTGGGCCATATAATTTACCTAGGATGAAAGTGAAAATATCATTTGATGCTTTTTTATTAGCCCTAGAAGTGAAGGGCTCAAGATGCTATTAGCCCTAGAAGTGATTATTGAATTATGAAAGAGCATAAAACAGGCATCAAATGATGTTTTCACTTTCATCCTAGCTAAATTATAGCACCACCTAGAAATTTATTGATTGATACATCTAATGATTTCAAAATTCTGTTTTTTAGAGTTTTAGTTAGGCTACTATTGAGTTATGTTGCTCCTTATTTGCAGTTTGTTAGCCTACCACCTACTGTTAGATACAATTATTCTACTTCAAAATACTTGTTTTTAGTTAAGTCTACCCAAGGTTGACTGTGTCTGTGATTAGGAATAACATGTGTATGTGGTTGGGAAATAACAATAATAATGTCTATGATTGGGAAAGCACATATGTATATGCTTTATGACCATGTATCAAAGATTAGAAGGCATTTTCAGTAAATTTTTTGCAGTTCATATTATTGACTAATGAATAAAATAAACATACAACTCAATGCCTTTTTATGCTCTTTCCAAATATAATGATCATTTTTGCTAGAAATGAATTTTACCTCCACCCCTATATATACCAATTAAGGTATATATTTGCACATTGGTGGGGGGGGGGGGGGTTGTGGGCATAAAGTTTAAACTTACCCCTCAATTTACATCAGAAATAAAATTTACCCCTACCTCCCCTAATGTGCAAATATATACCCTGAATTGGTATATATATAGGGGTTGGGGTAAAATTCATTTACAACAAAAATGATGGTAAAATTCTACCTTAGCTATCTTTGAGAGGGGTCAGGTTAGGAAAAAGAAACTTTCAGGGGTGGGTCTACAGGGTGAAGCATGTCCAGGGAAGGTGTTTTGGAGTACATACCTCCACTCCTCCCTCTAGAGGGTCCTGACATTTGATGACCTTTAAAAATTGGTGTGTTATAAAAATGAAACCTTGCAAAATAGATCTTCTGCTTAAATGAAGTACAGCAAAAAATTTTTCAGCGTCAAAACTTTGCTGAATCCCAATTTATAAGGTTTTAAAGATATACAAATACATTTTCTAAATTTTGAAGAAAAAAAAACATTGATATGACTTGAAATTCTACTCAAACATCAGGAACTGCATTTTCAGAACTAAAGCCAGAGAAAAAGAAAATTATATCTGAAATTTAAGCTAAATTGTTTAAGGAAATCAAAATTGCCCTTTTTAATAGTCGAAAGTGAATGGAGAGTAATTGATCCCCCTCCCACGCCCACCATTTCCCCAAACACATTCAATCAAAGTTTAGAGCCATTTTGTTCAACATAGTTGAAAGTTCTGGAAATTATGTATTTAAGGATGACAAACCCCTGAGCCCCCAGGGTCAAGGTTGTAAGTTATGTCCTGGGGGCATATAAGGTTTTTATAGTTAGAGTTGTTGTAAAAACTTCAAAAGGAGCTCAATCAATTGGGAATTGAGAAAGGGCTAGTGCCCTTTTTAATTGTCAAAAGTGGTTGGAGGGTAACTAAACACCCTCTCATGCATACCATTCCCCTAAACACATCCAATGAAAATTTTCAGATAGCCATTATGTTCAACGTAGTAGAAAGTTCTCGAAATTAGGTCTTTGAGAGTGACAACCCCTCCCCCCCCCCCCAGCCCTCAGGGCAACGGTTGTAAGTTATGCCCTGGGGGCATATAAGGTTTTTATTGAAAGCGTTGTCATAGAAACTTCATAAAGGCTCATTTGATTGGAAAATGAAAGGGCTAGTGCCTTTTTTAATAGTTGAAAGTGATGGGAGAGCAACTAACATCCCTCTCACGCCCACCATTTTCCCAAACACATCCAATCAAAATTTTGAGATAGCCATTTTGATAAATGTAGTTCTCTACTGAGTTCTCAGTAGGGGCCTCCCCCCAGGCCACTCAGCGCGTCTTCAAGTGGCAGATAGGGGAACGCCCTGCAGATATGTAGGGTACCTCATGGGTAGTGAGGCGCAGACCAAGGGGGGACCCAGTCTCTGGGGGTCTTGAAACATAGCTGGAGCACCCTCGTCTAGGGGCTTTAAATTCAGACGGAGGAGGAGGATGACCCCTCTAATGTGCACTGGGCAGGGCCCATCAGCATATGGATACGTCTCGTCAGTCACAAATCTTCTCCCAGCAATGGGTTAAATTGCTGGTGATGCGGGACACCAAAAGGGCGCACTATCGGTAATAGATACGGTCGGCCCCTGCTAGGGACAGAGAGGAGTGGCTTACCACTGTCCCGAAGCCAGCCAAGAAACCCCTTCTTTAACTTTAATGATGAATATGAATAAGACATCAAATGTGAGAACCAGTGCTACCACGTCCGGGGTGACCAACGATAATGCGTTAAGAGCTACCACGTCCAGGGCAGCCGACGACTCGACAACCGTGAATCGCGCAAATACATCTACGTTGACAACTCCAACCCTGGAGGCTATTGTTTCTCCAAAAATAACTATGTCAATAGGTACCCTCAACACTAGAACCCCCGCTAAACAAGGAAAAATAGACCTGCTCCTAAGAGAGATAGCACGGTACAGCTGGGACGTTATTGGTCTTGCCGAAACCCATCTTCCAGTCACTGGTGAAGAGAAACATGGAGATGTTACCCTTCTACTTTCGGGACGTAATGATGGGAAACATCGAAAAGATGTAGGTTTCCTACTGTCTAATAAAGCCAGAAAATCCTTAATATCTCTAACCCCCCTCACAGAACAGATCATCATGATACGCCAAAAAGGTTCACCCACCAACCTCACAATTATCCAAGTATATGCTCCGGATTCCAGCAGAGACAAAAAAGAGTCTAAAAACTTCTATCTCCAGCTTCAAAGTCTAGTTGATTCTGTCCCTAAAAAGGACACAATCTTTGTCATTGGTGACTTCAACGCCATCGTTGGAAACAACCACACAGGATACAAAGATGTAATGGGCAAATTTGGACATGGAAAAATGAACAGAACAGGAGAACGCCTTATTGAATTCTGCAGAGACAGCGATTTAGTCATTACAAACACACTGTTCAAGCACAGACTTTGCTGTAAGACATCCTGCACCTCACCGGATGGAAAAACTTAATAGACTACATCCTCATGTCTAGATGTTGGAAAACGTCCGTCCTAAACCCAGTCATGCTAGCTGGTGGTGTTTTTGACAGCAACCACTCGCTTGTCATGTCTAGGTTCAAAACAAGACTTAAAACCACATTAAAGTTGTCTAAGAAAGAAAAAATTTCGGAGCTCATGTTCAGCTCTCCAACTATCCTGTCTAAGGAAGATATTGAAAACCTGGTGACTAGCAGCACAAATATCATATGTGATGTCACTCATTCCACGCTGGGTACCAAAAAAAAACATTCAGGAATCTTGGATAACAGACGAGATCATCTCCCTCTGTGAAGAAAAGCACCAACTCATGAACAGGCAAGACAAAGAAAGTAGGGACCAATACAAGCAACTCAAACGAGCTGTTGAGAAAACCATCAGACATGCTCATTGTGCTTTTATAAGGAAACCTGTGATCTTGTGAATCAGCCTTCAAGAAAGGAGACTCCCACTACATGTATAGAAGAGTGCGGGAATTGGCCAAAAAGAAGGACATCAAAGCGTGTTCCCTTCTCAACAAACATGGAAACCAAATACAATCCACAGACAGAATCCACTGTTGGTGGAAAAACCATTTTAAAAATAAACTGAATCCTGACATCCACCCAGACCCAACAATTCTCTACACTTTCCCCGTAACCTCTACAGATCCAAGTCCTCCCCCTCTTCACTCTGAAATAGAAGCAGCTATCAGAGACTTGAGATCAAACAAAGCTGCCGGCCCCAATGGAATCCAGCCCAAACTGCTGAAAGTAAACTGCAAACCACTCCTTGACCTTTACCACAAATTTGCCACAGCTGTTTGGGAAAAATGTCACTGCCCCTCACCCTGGTGCAAAGCCATGATAATCCCCCTGCATAAGAAAGGCTCTAAAGCTGTCTGCAACAACTACCACCCAATAAGTCTTACCAGCCATGCAGCAAAAATCCTCACAAGAGTCATGCTTGGGTGTATACAAGCCATTTTCTCAATGGTCATTCCAGAATGCCAAGCCTGGTTCTGACCTAGTAGATCAACAATTGATCAGATACTCACTGTTTGGCAGATCATGGAAAAGTATAGCAAACTTGGCTGCAGCATCTACCACCTTTTCATAGACTTTAAACAAGCTTTCAATCGGATATGGAGAGAAGGTCTATGGCACATCCTTCTTCACTTTGGCATCCCATCCAACCTGATCTTGCTGATCAAAGACCTGTATAAGAAGTTAAGTAGCCGCATCATGACTGGAGAAGGACTTACCAAGAGCTTCAAAACCTCTACCAGAGTACTTCAAGGTTGCCTAATATCACTGGAGCTGTTCAATCTCTTCCTAACTGCAGCCCTCTCACTCACAGACAACCCACCTGGCGCCCTTGTCAGAGGAGTGGCGATAGACAAACTAACATATGCTGATGACATAGACCTAATAGCCAAGTCCCTTCAAGAGCCACAATCTCAGCTAACAGAATTCACTCGTCCATCAACCTCTTTGGGATGGCCATCAACACCTCAAAAACAAAAGCCATGCTTTGCTCACACAAGTTTGATTCACAGGTAAGTCTCAGCCTTCAGCTTGGTGGAGATGCCATTGAGTGGGTGGAAAGCTTTACCTACCTTGGGAGCTTACTTACTTCTGATAACAACCAACTCAAAGACATCAAGAGACGCCTGACACTTGCAAACTCCAGTTTGAAAGCTCTGATGCCCATCTTGAGAGAATAAGAACTTAACAACAACTCTCAAAACGAGACTCTTCTACTCCCTCATTATTCCAGTCACCATCTATGCCTGTGAATCCTGGACACTTAGAACAGATGGTCAATGCCGCCTAGCTGCCTTTGAAACCAAATCCCTACAACGCATTGCTGGTACCACCTACCACAACAGAATCTCCAACTCTAAGCTTCTCCATAATCTGGAAGTCAAATTTACAATACTGGAAAAAATAAAATTACAACAACTCAAATGGTTTGGACATACCCAATGCATGGCTAGCACTTGTCTCCCAAAGATAACCTTTGATGGACGAGTACATGGTTCTTACCCCAGAGGTTGCCCTCCAAAGAGATGGAAAGAAAACTTCTCACCCTACAACCTGCCACAACTCTGCCGCCTGGCCAACAACAGAAGCACCTACAGGAGGCATATCAATGAACTGGTTAAAGAAGAGGCCCCAAAATGACCTTCAAGGACGGATGGGACATAAGTCAAAGTAAGTCAAGTAGTTGAAAGTTTTGGAAATTATGTCTTAGAGGATGATAACCACCCTCACAGCCCTTAGGGTAAGGGTTGTAATTTATGCCCTGGGGGCATATAAGGTGTTTATAGAAAGTGTTGTCATAGAAACTCAAAAAAAGGCTCATTCGATTGAAAATCAAAAGGCCAAGAGCCGTTTTTCATAGTCAAAAGTGATTAGAAGGCTTGAAATTTTTATAAGATTGATGTGGGTATAATGTATGATTTTTTGTTGTTGTTTAGACCAGGGCACTTTGTATCAAAGGAGTTGTTGTAGGAACTTTGAAAAGGGCTCATTTGATTGAAAATAGAAAGGGCAGATGCCTTTTTTAATAGTCAAAAGTGATTGGAGGGCAACTAATCCCTCTCCCACGCCCACCCTCCCATTTGCCTTTATGTTTAAAAACTAAATTATGCCTTAAGATTAAATAAAAATGCACTGTGTTAATGCTAATTCCCAATATGGCATCTCAACAGTATCCCAAGAACAACTGACGGTATTATGTTTGAACTTTTGGGGCTACTTCTGCTCTTAAAATTTAGCCACGTCAAAATAGTGTAAGTGCATCAAAGCTATCAGAGAAAGTAAGCAGATTTTTTTTGCAAATGGTAGCAAATTTTCCATTTCAGGTCAACTAGAGGAGGTATGAAACAAAATTAAACACTACTATTTGTGTGCCGATTTTTAAAAGGATGATGTTGTAAAAAATTGCTGATCTTCAAAGGACAAGGCTGGTCCAATGAGCTTCAGGTCATCAGCATAGAGCATTAGTTTACTGCTGATAGCAAAGGGAGTATCATTAATGAAGATATTAAAAAGTGTAGGACCAAAAACACTACCCTGAAGAACTTCATTCAAAACATGTTTTGATAAGGAAAGAATGCAGCTGCCAGAGTCATCAAATAACTGAACACATTGAGATTGCATATAAAGAAAATCAAGGATCCAGAACAGGGTCTCCCCTTCAAGCTTGACACCATGTAATTTGATTGCAAGTTGTTTGTGACAAACTTTGTCAAAAGTTTTAGAAAAGTCAAGAAGAATCATGTCGGTAGGCACCCCTGCATCAAGGAACTTAGCAGTATGGTCATATGATTCAAGGAGATTGGCATTGATGGATCTTTCTGAACAAAAGCCATGCTGTGAGCTGTGCAAGACATTATTTGCTTCAAGATGTCTAATAGCTGCAGAATTGATTATTTTTTCAAGAACCTTAACAACTACTGATGTCATGCTGACATGTTAGTTGTTTTCAGCAATTTCCTTTCTACCTTTCTTATATACTGGAATGATATGAGCAGCTTTCTGATCCAGAGGTAGTCTGGAAAGATTTAGAGATAACTTCAACAAGGATGAATACAACTTGCCCAAGAAACAACTTCATGTTTCATGAGTTGTTCATAAAGAATCAGGGCAAAAGTCAAACTTTAGCATGAAGAACAAGTAATTGGGAAGGGGGCAGCCCTCCTCATATAATTAACAATTTCTATTTGTTTAAAGTTTTGATGATGCTCCTTACTTTTAGTTGAAAAAAAACTTTCTTTACTATTTAATTTCTGATCGTTTTTCAATATCCCAGAAAATCTGGCTCCCTCTCCATGGAAAATTCCTTCTCCCCACAGTCAATACCTCCATGGAAATTTGTCCCCACATAAAATTCCTATCCCCCACCACAAAAAATTGTACCAGACAATTCCTTGCAGACAGTTTCAGGCGAATTTTTTTTTTTAGTGCACTTTGGTTTGGAAAAGACTTTCATTTGAAAAGACTGTTTTTAAAATTATTTCAGAAATCCCCTCCTCTATGGAAAAGTTATCCTGTAAATACCCTGTCCCCTAGTAGACAGTTGCTTCTGAAGAAAATTGCCTCTGAAGAAGAAAACTCCCACAGAGTGAATGTCTCCTGTGAAAAATCACTCTTCCTACAGAAAGATATTCTAATAACCACAACCTGGTAAAAATTTTCCCCCAGACAATTTTCCTTAACATCTCCACATGTAAAATTGAGTCAGCAAAGAGAAAGTAAGACTAATAAAAAGAAATTTGTAAAGGAATTCTGGTAAATTCTCCCAGCGTAAAATTTCCCCTGCAAAGTTGACCCAACAGAAACTTCCTTCCTCCTGGAAAATCCCCCTAGCAGCAAAGTACCCCCTCCACCCAAAAAATAAATGCATACTTCCCAATAACAAATACTATATATAAACAATAGGCAAATTTTATAACTAAAGACCTTTCCCTAGGGCATGGGGGGGTCATGTCATCTCCAAAGGTATAGTTATTGAACCTTTCAGCTATGCTGAACAAAATGGCTATCTCAAAATTTTGATCAGATGACTTTGAGGAAAAAGGGGGGGATGTGTTTCCCCTTTTTTGAAAATCAGGCAAATTTTCTCAGGCATGTTTGATATATGCATACATCATTTGATATATATTATATATATATAGATCAATAGGTAAATTTCTAGGTCATGCTATAATTTAGCTACGATGAAAGTAAAAACGTCATTTGATGCCTTTTTTTATGCTCTTTCATAATTCAATAATTGCGTCTGGGGCTAGTTGCATCTTGAGCCCTTAAAGGGACCCCAAAGATATTTCATTTTTTGTAGCCACACAAAGAAGTTATAATGTAACCTAACCTGCAAAATACTTGATTTTCAATTCAAACTGTTTTCCTACCAATTCAAGCTTTTCAAATGCCATCAACAGAAATAGTGCTTAATTTTGCAATTTGAAACTTTGCTGTCAAAACTTCAGGGTATATATTTGCACATTAAGAAGGTGGGGGGATAAAGTTTATGGTAAATTTGCACTGGGCCATATAATTTACCTAGGATGAAAGTTAAAATAACATTTGATGCTTTTTTATGCTCTTTCATAATTCATGTAAGATATTTTCAAGGCCTCTTTAAGGGTTCAAGATGCAATTAGCCCTAGAAGTGATTATTGAATTATGAAAGAGCATAAAAAAGGCATCAAATGGTTTCACTTTCATCCTGGCTAAATTATAGCACCACCTAGAAATTTATACAGTTTAAATTTACCTCTCTATCAGAAATAAAATTTACCCCAACCTTCCCTAATGTGCAAATATATACCCTGCATTGGAATATATAGGGGTAGGGGTAAAATTCATTTCCAATAAAAATGATGGTAAAATTCTACCTTAGCTATCTTTGAAAGGGGTCATTTTAGGAAAATAAAACTTTCAGGGGTGGGTCTACAGGGTAAAGTATGTCCAGGGAAGGTGTTTTGAAGTACATACCTCCACTCCTGTCCCTAGAGGGTCCTGACATTTGATGACCTTTAAAAAAGGGTGTGTTATAAAAATGAAACCTTGGAAAATAGATCTTCTGCTTAAATGAAGTACAGCAAAAAAAATGTCAGCTTCAAAACTTTGATCAATCCCAATTTATAAGGCTTTAGATATGCAAATACATTCTCTAAATTTTGAAAAAAAAAAACATTGATATGACTTAAAATTCTACTCAAACTCAGGAATTGCATTTTCAGAACTAAAGCCAGAGAAAAAGAAAATTACATCTGAAATATAAGTTAAAATGTTGTTTTGTCAAAATTCCAATAGGAAGGGCCTACAGACCTATCATGTAGGAAATTTCAGGACCATCTAGAGGGGGCAGAAGTAGAGGTAGGTTCTTCAAAATACCTTCCCAGGACATACTTTAGCCTGTAGACACATCCCTGAAAGTTTCATTTCCCTAACCTAACCCCTTTCCAAGATGGCCAAAAGTAGCTAAAGTAGAATTTTATCGTTGTTTTAGCTCACATTTCATCCTGTATTACTATCATAATTATAAATTACTGCTTACACAACTTCAGCTTTTAACCTTGTTCATTAAAATATATTCCAAACTCCTATTTTCATTGTAAGCCATTTAATTTTCAACCCATGCTGACTTTGGTCATGGTATAATGAAACCGGGTTTGTTGTGATGTCACAACTTTGCTTAGTAACCCCTTACCCTTAAGGGTAGCATCCAGGTGCCAAACAACTCTATAGACATTTAACCTTTATTAATTAGGGAAAGAATTTGACAAGAGATAGACGAGTAAAAATAACCGAATCGTTTTTAAAGGACAAATTTTGTCATGGGAAAAGGTTTTTGAAATCCCCCTTCCCCCCAAACTCAAAATTTTCCAAAATTCTACTTTAGAAGCTTTTCAAATATTTCTAAAGCACTAATAGATAGAGCGCTACAAATATCAGAATCAACTTTAGAGGACAATTTATGTCATGGGAAGATGTTTTTGAAATCCCCCTTCCCCTCAAACTCAAAAATTTCCAAAATTCTACTTTAGAAGCTTTTTATATATTTGTAAAGCGCTAAGACATAGAGCACTACAAACATAAGAATCGACTTTAGAGGACAATTTATGTCATGGGAAGATGTTTTTGAAATCCCCCTTCCCCTCAAACTCAAAATTTTCCAAAATTTTACTTTAGAAGCTTTTTGAAATATTTCTAAAGCGCTAAGACATAGAGCATTACAAGCATCAGAATCAACTTTAGAGGACAAATTATGTTATGGGAATATGTTCTTGAAATCCCCCTCCCCCCACTCAAAATTTTCCAAAATTCTACTTTAGAAGCTTTTTAAATATTTCTAAAGCACTAATAGATCGTGCTAAAAACATTAGAATCGACTTCAGAGGACACGTTATATCACGGGAAGAGCAATTTAAAATCCCCTCCCCCCAAACTCAAAATTTTCCAAAATTCTACTTTAGAAGCTTTTTAAATATTTATAAAGCACTAATAGATAGAGCGCTACAAATATCAGAATCGACTTTAGAGGATAAGTTATATCACGGGAAGAGGTTTTTAAAATCCCCCTCCCCCCAAACTCAAAATTTTCCAAAATTCTACTTTAGAAGCTTTTTGAATATTTCTAAAGCAATAATAGATAGAATGCTAAAAAATTAGAATCGACTTCAGAGGACACGTTATATCACGGGAAGAGGTTTTTAAAATCCCCCTCCCCCCAAACTCAAAATTTTCCAAAATTCTAATTTAGAAGCTTTTTAAATATTTATAAAGCACTAATAGATAGAGCGCTACAAATATCAGAATCGACTTTAGAGGATAAGTTATATCACGGGAAGAGGTTTTTAAAATCCCCCTCCCCCTCAAACTCAAAATTTTCCAAAAGTCTATTTTAGAAGCTTTTTAAATATTTGTAAAGCGCTAAGACATAGAGTGCTACAAATATCAGAATCGACTTTAGAGGACAAATTATGTTATGAGAAGATGTTTTTGAATTCCCCCTTCCCCCCGAACTCAAAATTTTCCAAAATTCTACTTTAGAAGCTTTTAAATATTTCTAAAGCACTAATAGATAGAGTGCTAAAAACATTAGAATCGACTTCAGAGGACACGTTATATCACGGGAAGAGGTTTTTAAAATCCCCCTCTTCCCAAACTCAAAATTTTCCAAAATTCTACTTTAGAAGCTTTTTAAATATTTATAAAGCACTAATAGATAGAGCGCTACAAATATCAGAATCGACTTTAGAGGACACGTTATATCACGGGAAGAGGTTTTCAAAATCCCCTCCCCTCCCCAAACTCAAAATTTTCCAAAAGTCTATTTTAGAAGCTTTTTAAATATTTGTAAAGCGCTAAGACATAGAGCGCTACAAATATCAGAATCGACTTTAGAGGACAAATTATGGTATGGGAAGATGTTTTTGAAATCCCCCTTCCCCCCAAACTCAAAATTTTCCAAAATTCTACTTTAGAAGCTTTTAAATATTTCTAAAGCACTAATAGATAGAGTGCTAAAAACATTAGAATATACTTCAGAGGACACGTTATATCACGGGAAGAGGTTTTGAAAATCCCCCTTCCCCCCAAACTCAAAATTTTCCAAAATTCTATTTTAGAAGCTTTTTAAATATTTCGAAAGCACTAATAGATAGAGCGCTACAAGTATCAGAATCGACTTTAGAGGACAATTTATATCATGGGAAGATGTTTTTGAAATCCCCCTTCCCCCCAAACTCAAAATTTTCCAAAATTCTACTTTAGAAGCTTTTTAAATATTTCTAAAGCACTAATAGACAGAGCAAAGATGTTTTTCATGTCATGGGAAGATGTTTTTGAAATACCCATTACCCATTGAAATTTTTACAAAACAACATTTTACCTTAATTTTCACTTATCAGTTTCTTTTTCTCTGGCTTTAGTTCTGAAAATACAATTTCAGTTATTTGAGCAGAATTTTATGCCATATCAATGTTTTATTTCCAAAATTTAGGAAATGTATTTGCATGTATTTAAAACCTTATAAGTTGGGATTGAGCAAAGTTTTGAAGCTGAATTTAATTATGTTGTACTTCATTTAAACAGGAGATCTATTTTGCAAGGTTCCGTTGCTATAACTCACAAATTTTTAAAGGTTATTCAAAGTTTTTGAAATCCCCCTTACCATTCATCCCATTCCCCCTTCATACTCTAAAATCTGGTTGATAATTTGAAATTTGAAAAGCCTTATTTTCCATGGGGGTATTTTTATTTGGGGGGAGGGGGATTTTCCGTGGGGGGGGGGGGGATTTCCGGCAGGTATTTGCCAAGAACCACAAATTTGATGGTATGAGTTTTATTACAATATTTGACTTTTAGGGGCTATTTTGCCCTTTTACGAAACTTAGACAAATTTTTAGACTGGCAATTTATCAACCAGATTTTAGAGTATTATTCCGGTGCAACACGTTGCAACGATATGGTCAGCTTAGATTAGTATAAGCAGGGGCACCGCGAGCAGGTTGATGACCACCGCCCCCACCCTCCCACTCCCCCGCTATCAAATCCCCTTGCAGCTTGCACCCTCAAAAGAAAATTTTTAAATAAGTTCCAGCATTTTTTACATATTTTAAATTGCGGACGTAAAAAAGAAAAGCAAAATTTTTCAACATTATAGGATTAAGCTATTTGAACATGTTTTATGTGGTTACTCAACTCAAAATGTTATGGGGTTTCCAAAAAAAAAAAAAAAAAAAAAAAAAAAAAAAAAAAAAAAAAAAAAAAAAAAAAAAAAAAAAAATCAAAACGAATATAGATTATTCGGTACTTGTGCATTGTAAATAACCCACCGCTATAGATTGTACAAGGAAACCAGACAAATGGGTATTTGTTAGACAAATGGATTGCAAAGCGTTATTTCTTATTGCATTTACAATATTAATTTACAATATTAAAACTGTTGTTTTTTTTTGGGGTTTAGGGAGGGAAAAAGGTACCTGGGTTAGGTTACGTATTTAATATATGCTATGATTTACCCCCCACCCCCTAATGTGCAAATATATAGCCCAAATTTGTTTTTAAACTATTATATTTTCATCATATTTTATTTTATTTCACTAGCAGTAACCAAACTTAACTTCTTTCATGTATAGTGGTGGGTTATTTATAATGCACAAGTACCGATTATTCTATAGCTAAATATGTACTTCCGCCCCCTCTCAAAAAAATTTCCGTTTTTTGATGATTTGGCTTCAAATACCGCCTCCAAGGGAGGATTTCATGATCAACAATGTTACTTGTTGTAAAAAAAACCTTTGTGGATTGGAGCCAGTTCTGCAGAGAGGTTTGTATGTACATATGTCAATCAAACTCCACTCCTTTGGGAGGAGAAGGAGTCATTGTTGAGATAGATGAAGCCAAATTTGGGAAGCGTAAATATAATCGTGGTCGGATTGTCGCGGGTAAATGGGTATTTGGTGGAATAGAGTGAGGAACTGGTAATTCATTCATGGTTTCTGTGCCAGATAGAAGTAGTGCCATGTTGTTGGGAATTATCCAAAACCGAATCCTGCAAGGGACAACAATTATCAGTGATTGTTGGAGGGCCTTAAATTGCCTGGCTAGCCAGGGTTATCAGCATTTATGTGTCAACCACAGCATAAATTTTGTAGACCCTGCAACAGGTGCTTACACACAAGACATCAAAAGACACTGGCGTGAATTTTGAGACAATATACCCAAATATGGCAGAAGAACATATGGAAGGATATCTGGCAGAGCACTATTTAAAAAAAAAAATATTCAATCTCCTCAAGAATGCACCATTTCATGAAAAATATATCAGAGCTTTATAACCCAAACTAATTTGTTTTTTATGGGTATTATTTGCTAATTAATTTTAAAAACGTTGTAACAGAAAATTTGGCAATTTATGGTATCTAACCCCATTTGTTACTGATGTTTGTTCAAAAAAAAACTTAAATGAAAGATTACATTTACTTTATACAAGGATATATATTTTTTTTTTTTAGTTAACAACATTTCCAGATACCTTGCTATTCTTCTGTAGATCTTCGGTAACACATCTTCCCATAATATAATTAGTCCTCTGAAGTCAATTCTGATATTTGTAGCGCTCTATCTATTAGTGCTTTAGAAATATTTAAAAGCTTCTAAAGTAGAATTTTGGAAAATTTTGAGTTTGGGGGGAAGGGGGATTTCAAAAACATCTTCCCAAAATATAATTTGTCCTCTGAAAACGATTCTAATGTTTTTAGAACTCTATCTATTAGTGCTTTAGAAATATTTAAAAGCTTCTAAAGTAGAATTTTGGAAAATTTTGAGTTTGGGGGGAAGGGGGATTTCAAAAACATCTTCTCATAACATAATTTGTCCTCTAAAGTTGATTCTGATGTTTGTAATGCTCTATGTCTTAGCACTTTAGAAATATTTAAGAAATAAAAGAAATAAAAGCTTCTAAAATAAAATTTTGGAAAATTTTGAGTTTGGGGGGAAGGGGGATTTCAAAAACCTCTTCCCCTGATATGACGTGTCCCCTGAAGTCGATTTTAATGTTTTTAGCACTTTATCTATTAGTGCTTTAGAAATATTTAAAAAGCTTCTAAAGTAGAAATTTGGAAAATTTTGTGTTTTAGGGGAAGGGGGACTTCAAAAACATCTTCCCATGACATAACTTGTCCTCTAAAGTCGATTCTGATATTTGTAGCTCTCTATTAGTGCTTTAGAAATATTTAAAAAGCTTCTAAAGTAGAATTTTTGAAAATTTTGAGTCTGGGGGGAAGGGGGATTTCAAAAACATCTTCCCATAACATAATTTGTCCTCTGAAGTCGATTCTGATATTTGTAGCGCTCTATCTATTAGTGCTTTAGAAATATTTAAAAAGCTTCTAAAGTAGAATTTTGGAAAATTTTGAGTTTGGGGGGAAGGGGGATTTCAAGAACATCTTCCCATAACATAATTTGTCCTCTGAAGTCGATTCTGATATTTGTAGTGCTCTATCTATTAGTGCTTTAGAAATATTTAAAAAGCTTATAAAGTAGAATTTTCGAAAATTTTGAGTTTGAGGGGGAGGGGGATTTTAAATTGCTCTTCCCGTGATAAAACGTGTCCTCTGAAGTTGATTCTAATGTTTTTAGCACTATCTATTAGTGCTTTAGAAATATTTAAAAAGCTTCTAAAGTAGATTTTGGAAAATTTTGAGTGGGGGGGGGAGGGGGATATCAAGAACATATTGCCACAACATAATTTGTCCTCTAAAGTTCATTCTGATGCTTGTAATGCTCTATGTCTTAGTGCTTTAGAAATATTTCAAAGCTTCTAAAGTAAAATTTTGAGTTTGGGGGGAAGGGGGATTTCAAAAATATCTTCTCATGACATAAATTGTCCTCTAAAGTTGATTCTTATGTTTGTAGCTCTCTATGTCTTAGCACTTTACAAATATATAAAAAGCTTCTAAAGTAGAATTTTGGAAAGTTTTGAGTTTGGGGGGAAGGGGGGATTTCAAAAACATCTTCCCATGGCAAAAATTGTCCTAAAGTTGATTCTGATATTTGTAGCGCTCTATCTATTAGTGCTTTAGAAATATTTGAAAAGCTTCTAAAGTAGAATTTTGGAAAATTTTGAGTTTGGGGGGAAGGGGGATTTCAAAAACCTCTTCCCATGACATAATTTTTCCTTTAAAAACCATTTGGTTATTTTTACTGGTCTATCTCTTGTCAAATTCTTTCCCTATTAATAAAGGTTAAATGTCTATAGAGTTGTTTGGCACCTGGATGCTACCCTTAAGGGTAAGGGGTTACTAAGCAAAGTTGTGACATCACAACAAACCCAGTTTCATTATACCATGACCAAAATCAGCATGGGTTTAAAATTAAATGGCTTACAATGAAAATAGGAGTTTGGAATATATTTTAATGAACAAGGTTAAAAGCTGAAGTTGTGTAAGGTAAGCAGTGATTTATAATTATGATAGGCTAGTAATATAGGATGAAATGTGAGCTAAAACAACTAGTAATGTGCAGTAATTTACCATTATATAGAGGGAGGAGGAGGAGTGGAGGTAGGTACTACAAAGTACCTTCCTGGGACATACCTTAGCATGTAGATACATAGGCTACCTGAAAGTTTCATTTCCCTAACTCAACCCCTTTCCAAGATAGCCAAAAGTAACTAAAGTAGAATTTTACCAGATTTTGGTGTTTCATGCAAGAAAATGCATGTTCCACAAAGTTTAAGGTTCAGTTTTCTGCTCAAATAGAAATGCCTAGAAGCCATAGAATGCTTTCTTAACAAACTAACATGATTAGTTAGAAAAAATTGCAGTTAAAAAAAAAATGGCAAAACCATATGAGTCTTGGAAAGTATAAACAAAATCAAATTGAATATTAGGTATAGCCTAATGTTAGGCCTATTAATTGTTAAAAGATCCATCATTTCAAGATTTATTTTTTTTGCAATGGAAATAGCCTAGACAAAGCAAACAAGGCTTCCAGACAGGTAAGAGGAGTATATAGAGTAAGGCAAAAAAAAAAACTTACCCTATCAATCATTTGTTTCAGTATAACTTATACTTTCTGTGAAATTATGCAAAATTGCTGATTGCATGCCAGTACCTTCTTTTGTTCTAAATGTGGCTATAAAGAGATAGATGGTAGTGTTGGCACGTATTTTCTTAAATAGGTGACAGGATGAATCCTGTTTTCTTCCCGTTGTGGGTCCACGAATAACCAAAACTAATGAAAATGGGACCTGTGTCAACTGGGATAATACTTGGCTCAAACTGATGTGATTTCGTCAAATACCTAACGGTTCACAGGTAGTACATGCCGGGGAATCACAAAAATGTTTGCACAGAAACGGTTCACTGCAGCCGATGAAGAGCAAAAACTAGTGTGGCATATTTCAACAGTAGAAGAATAGGATGAAGACATGATAAGTTTATTTTGCCCACTTAAATTATACAAAAAAGAAGCGGAGTATAGAAAAAAATAAAGAAAAATCCACTTCTAAGCGAAAAAAAATACAAAATTAACCCAAACAGCACATGTAAATAATGCTAAATGGCAAAAAATAAAGCAAACGATTTAGACTTCTCTTAAACACATCGTAGTTTAAGGAATCCACTACATCTACAGTTGCAAGAACACAAGATCCTTGCAAAATAAAACTATTCCTGTAAAACAGAAATAAAACAAACTACCACTGAAGTAAGACGTTAATAGTATCCAATAAAAGCAAGCTTATCAGGATCTTTTTAAAAAATACTGATTATACCTTCAATAATTTCAAAAGTCCTTGTGTACCAGGAGTAAAAGGCGATATATTTAAAATACAAGATTCTTTCCTTCTAAAGATGATTCGGGCAGAAATTAAACGTCCCCTAATTGAGTTCAAATACCACTTCCAACAGTCTAAATTTTTAATCAGCAAAAAGATAAATTGCATTCTAGCTTCAGTCAAACAACGACGCTAGTCGTTTGAATTTCACTAAGATAATTAGTAGCAAAAAAAAATGCTATGCACAATGTTTTCTAAGAAGTTTAAATGGCAAAAAATCGTGTGAATGCTTGAATCATCAAAAATATTAAAAAGAGATTATTGGACGAGGATTCGCGTCCTTGTGCCACGTGAGCCAATGGCAAGCCAGTCCTTACAGCGTAGGACGAAAGAACTGCGTTTGGTAGTGGGGTAGATGTGCTTTTTAATTTTAATCGTAAGTCAGTATCAGGAGAATTCAGATAGAATTTTTTGGCCTTTGCAAGCTTGGCAACTCTTTCATGTTATATCTTAGTCACCATTGTTGTCGTTTGAAGTGACTCACTACTGTGCACCCGAATATGTAAGTCAATAAATCTATTGTCTTTTTTATCTGTGTTTATTTCATTTTATATGTCTGGATCTAGCCTAATGAAAGATAATTAGTTCCTAAGTCTCCAAGGTAAATGCTCCCAAGGGAATCAGATCTCCAGATAGCCCGAGAAGAAGAAGCCACGTTTTTCATCCCTACAAACACCAAAAGTTGTCATCGCCACAATTTAGGAAAAGTTTCTAACCCCTGTTAGCCTATAGGTATTCGTGTCTTTGAAGACAGATCTAATTGCGCCGCGGAAACAAAGCTCTGAGACGTCAGTATTTCTAGTTCAATAATTCTTAATTCTTCGTAACTTTTGATAGATTAAATTAAATGAAATAATTCAAAGATATTCAAAATCAGCATTAAAATACAATTCGATTAATATGTATATAGAGAAATTACGGCTTCTGGTTCAAATGTAAGAAATAACAATAGGGAAATAAACCTTTGCCATTCATATCTGACTTATTGAGAAAGTCGGGTTTTGTTTTTGATTAATAAGAATACGTTTGATTCAAATACTAATTTTTCTATCACAACCCATAATAACAACAATCGATTATTGCTACAAATGGCGCGAGTCGGAAATTGGAGAAAAACTTGCGAACTAGTTAGGCTATAAAACTTTGTAATTTGAATTTAATTATTGGGAACGATACAGACATATAAGAAAATTGATCAGGTCTATAACCGCTAGGCTACGACAGCAAACCCCTTATATCTCATAGGAGATAATAGCCTACCCCAAAAAAAGGTTAAGTAAAATTTTAAGTTGATATAAACGCAAAAAAAAATGGACGAACTAAACGATTTATTAATAATGCAGAAGTTAGTCGCGAAAAATATAGAGATTGCAAAATCTATACCAGAGTACAATGGTCAGTCAGATATTGACAAATTTAATATCCAATTGACCCAGTTTGTACAATTAACAAAAACAGACGTTGGAGCATTAAAAGACATGCTGCTTCTACGACTAAAA
This sequence comes from Artemia sinica, assembly GCA_027921565.1. Taxonomy (NCBI): domain Eukaryota; kingdom Metazoa; phylum Arthropoda; class Branchiopoda; order Anostraca; family Artemiidae; genus Artemia; species Artemia sinica. The sequence goes on along the minus strand of CM051274.1, from coordinate 34,952,772 downwards.
GGTCAGGCCTTAACTTTTCTAAAACAGGTCGAACATACTATAGGCAATAACGCCAACTTGCCAATAAATACGGTTGATGACTTGTTAAAAGCATTCAAAGAGATATTTATAGAAACCAGTTCTATAAATAAATTAAAACACGGAGTAGTAAGCTTTGATTTTTCACAAAATATAAGGGAATATCTCGATAACATACGCATTTCTGTAGAAGCAAAATACGGAAGTGATTCTGGGCAACTGTATGAAAAAGTCATACTAAACACTTTTTTGCAAGGGCTACCCCCAAAACTATATAGGGTAGTAATATCCAAAAATATTCAGACGCTGGATCTCGCAGTTCAGGAGGTAGAGCGACTAATCAAAGTCGATTAAATGGTTGCTAATCATAGTAAAGCAAAAATAAATAGCCTAGGCGACTCAAACGCGAACCTAATTTTCAAGGGCGATCAGGCATCCCCCAATTTCTTTTCAAGGGATAAATCCCGAGTGCCAAAAAGAAACAAAACGCCAGAACCCACTAGGCAGAAAACAGTACGTTTTCAGCCCATTAACCCTACAATAATAAGGTGCTACAATTGCAATCGTGTCGGCCACATAGCGAGAGAGTGCCACTATGTCCCCAATCCCATACCAAGAAATGCTGTCGATAATACGCAAAATTACGGCAACAATTTGTTCAGAAGAACAAATTTTACCACCGGTCGTGCAATAGGCTATAGCCAGGGGGGATTGCGCCAATCAATACCTTATAATGCGTACCAACCAAATTTTTATAACCCTCCCCCCAATAAACAAATTCATTACCAATTTGAAAACCCAAATTCCTGCCAAAGCCAATATAATGCAAGAATGCCATATAGAAATCACGAAAATTTGCCGACAAGAAATGAAAATTTTGTAAGCCAACGGTATTGGCAGTCAACGCCAGCAAACGGCACTGACACGAGACATCCACGTTACCATAATAATACATGGAGAAGACAGACAGACTTAAATCATTTAAATATGCCTACGGAGCCCAATACATCTGAATATCTATCACGGGCACCAACACATGAAATAAATCCTCAGGGAAACGTGTCGGGCCCCTCAGAAACATAAATTGGACCCAGAGGATGCCAGGAATATTTAATAGGTCCAAGACAATATTAGTGCCTTCTTGTAGTGATATTAATAACAAGTTACCTATATTTAATGATTTTTGTGTAGAAAACGTTTACTTTACGGCCTTAGTTGACAGCAGAGCTACTGTAAATATCATAAACTCTTGCGTATTTAATATGTTGCCTCTGCACATTAGGCGACAAAGGAACCCTAATAATCCCAATTTAACAAGTGTTACAGGTCATAAATTAAATGCAAAAGGGTCAATTTGCCTAAACGTAAAAAAAGAGACAATAGAACATTCATGAGAAATTTTATTATATGTGATAATTTCCCATATGAAGCTATTATAGGGGCAAACTTTCTAAGGTCTAATAGAATACTATTAGACGTAGCTAACGAGAAACTTGTCTACCCAGCTAAGGTAGGGGAAGAAATTTCTACCTTAAGAAATCGTAACAGAGGTTACGAAGATAACATAACAGTAAACAAAATTTCTAGTGGTATAATGTCGAAGTATTTTGAACCTCATATCTCGCAAAGACATGGCATAATTGGAAATTTGTTCAATTACCCTGAGAGATATCGCAGAAATGGAGTATATTTAAATAATAATAGTATTGAATCTGCGAAAATAAAAATAGGAAATATGCGACAGTACAGATCAAATGAAATTAAAAAAAATAGCGGAATTATGGAAGAACATAATAAAACCCAACGTGACGCCGCAAGATGCCGCAATGGCGCAGAATAGCGCCTGTATGAATCTAATAAACAATGAAAATGAAGAAAAATATTACGGATTTGCGATAAGGAAAACAAAAATCCCTCCCAAAACGATGCAAAAGTCCAAATATCACAGATGACTGAGCCAGTAATTAGCAAATCAGAAATATGGTTTGCGACACCGTCTGAAATACCCGAAAATCTGTTATGCGAGGAACAGATTATATCTTATGACAAAGGAGAAGGTTTTATTTGGGTAACCAATAACCACGAAAAAGATACAGTTACAATTAAAAAGGGGACTTGTTTAGTCCAAATCCAGGTTTTAACGGAAAATGATTTAAATAGATGGAAAAATTCTAAAAGAAACCTAGTTAACGGTATTGAAACTTCAAATAACGAATACCCCTTGACTAAATCGCAATTTTTAAACAAATTTAATATGGATCATATTACGGATATTGAACTTAAGAAAAAATTAGGCGAATTACTGTGGAATTTTAAGGATGTATTTTCTGCATCTGAAGATGATATCGGGCTAATTCCATTTTATGAACATTCAATTTTAACGACTAGTAATCCCGTAGCAAAACAGCCATATCGTCTGCCATATAAGCACAAAGAGTGGTTAAAAAATAAAATCCATGAATTAGAAAAAAACGAAATTATACGCCCAAGTATAAGTCCGTATAGCGCACCAGTGATCTTAGTACCAAAAAAGAAAAAAACAAAATAGACTCGTAGTAGACTATAGAGCCCTCAACAAACAAGTAGTTAGCGATAAATTTCCTCTACCAAGAATAGATGAAATCCTTGACTCAATTTCAAGCAAAAACAAAATTTTTACTTCTTTGGACCTTATCCAAGGCTACCACCAAGTGAAAATAGCCGAAAAAGATGTCCATAAAACTGAATTTTCAGCATCCGAATATGGTTCTTATGAATACTTGAGAGTACCATTTGGGCTTAAAACAAGTTCAAGCGCGCTATGTAGACCCATATTGCACCTGTTAAGGGGATTAAAGAATATAATTCATTTTGTTGATGATATTATATGCGTGGGGGAAAACACTGAGCAACACTTAGCAACTTTAGCTAAGGTGTTCGAGAAGTTCAGGCAAGGCAATTTAAAATGCCGGCCTGAGAAAGTAAATTTATTTCAATCTAAGATTAAATTCTTAGGAGTAGTAGTAACCCAGGGAGAGATATCCCCACACCCTGATAAAATAAAATGTGTTGAAAACCACAAGCCCCCCAGAACTATGAAAATATTAAGGGGAATTTTAGGACTTACTGGCTACTTTACAAAATTCGTACGCAATTATGCCCAAATTGCGATATCCCTCACGGAATTAACCAAAGGAAACTCCCATAATGTTACCTGGTCCCAGGATGCTCAAACTTCCCTAGACTGTCTCATAAAGGCACTCACTTGTGAACCAATTTTATCACTCCCTGATTTCGAAAACGGAAAATTCATCGTTACCACAGAGCTAGCTCAAAGGGCATATGCGCTATCCTTTCGCAAATAATCCCGGTAGAAAACCCTAACCCTCTACAGGAAACGCCTAAACAAATAGAAAAAGTTATATGCTATTCAAGTAAAACTTTATCAAAAGGCGAAAGTAGTTATTCCGCCACAAACTTAGAATTGTTATCTATTATCTACCACTTGGACAAATTTAGACATTATTTAATTGGTAGAAAATTTATATTACGATCAGACCATAAAAGCTTGCAGTACATGCGGACATTTAAAAACCCCACGGGCATTCTAGCTAGATGGACTATGAAAATCCAAGACCTAGATTACGAATTTGAACATTTAAAGGGAAAACAAAACGCAGCTTGTGACTTTTTAAGTAGGTACCCAGAAAATATTCCGTCGGAAGCTGAAGAAAATGAAGTTAACGCCATAACTGCTAAGAGCAAACATGGATGTAAGAAAAACAAAGTCAAAGACGCAGTAAAAGAAAATATCCCTTGTCTTTGGAAAATATAAAAAGAAAGCAAAAACAGGACGAAATGTGTGTAGCACTAATTGATTTTTTGTGAATGATAAGGCGTTACCGGATAAATTCAAAATTCTTAGAAAAGAGATAGATAATTTTCACTACGACCTTGATGAAGAAATACTGTGTAGAATTGTGACTGCTGAGACAAATAGAAACCAAACCTCGATAATACCAGTGTTACCACAAAACTTGATAGGGCCTGCATTTGAATATTTTCATTCGGACACAGGTGGACATTTAGGAGTTATGAAAACGTTCCATAAATTAAAACAAAACTTTTACGCACAATCTGCACTGACAAAACTTAAAGAATTTGTAAGTACATGCGAAGAATGTAACTTGAGAAAAATCCCCCCAGCTTATCCAAATCCTCCGATGGGAACGGTCCCGGTAGCAAAGCACCCCTTCGATATTATCTCATTTGACCTATACGGTACAAGTGGAGGCTTACCTGTTTCTAGCAGAGGTAATACTTGTATTCTTTCGGTTATAGATCATTTTTCCGGATTTACTTTCGCAAAAGCATTAAAAAATCAGGGTGCTTATGCCACAAGTAAGGCATTAGCAAAATTATTTTTACAATTTGGCATTCCTAATAAAATTTTGAGCGACAACGGGAGCAATTTTGTTGCAAAAGTAACAAAAGATTTAATGTGTTTCCTTAATATAGAGAAAATGGTGACAGCGCAGTGCCATCCACAAGCTAATGGCAAAATAGAAAACAGGCATAAAATATTTTCGAACGTTCCAAGTATTTATACGAAAGACAATAGGAGCGACTGGGATAAATTCTTACCTTATTTAACTAACGTAATCAATAGGGCTTATTCCGAAGCAACCAAAGACAATCAATTTTATTTACTTTTTGGTCGTGATTTTAGAATCCCGTATGATGAGATTATTGACTCTCGGCAGTAATATAATAGCTCAGAAGTTTATAAACAAGAATTCATAAATAGGATGAGGAAAACTTATAAAATAGTTAGGCAAGAGCTGTAAAAATGTAAAATAAACCAAGAGCTAAGAAACCAACCCAAAGTTAAGAGAAATATAAATTTCAAAGTAGGAGACTTCGTTTACCTAAAGAACGAGGCGAAAACGGAAGGAAAAAAACTTTCCAACAAATATTCTGGACCGTAGAGAATAGTCAAAGAGTACGATAATGAATATACCTTTAAAATGGAAAACCCCGATAGTGGAAGAACTTACAAGGCGCATGTTAGCCGAATAAAAAGAGCCAAATTTCCAGAGAAATGGGTGTCACATCCCTCTTCTACTGATTCGTCAGATTCGGAAAATGAGCCCCCTAGGTCAAGATTGGCAGAGCTAAAACCTTTCAATTTTAAACAAGATTATTTTGAAAATGACAGTGATGAACAAAACTTTGAAGAATTTTCAGCAATGGAAAATCTAGTTGTTCCTGAGAAAAAATCCCTAATACCAGTAAGAATAAAAACGCCAAAAACTCCAAAAAGTTATTCATCGGCGAGCGCAGGAGATTTAGATTATACAATATCTCCAAAAACCCAATTTTTCCCCGATAGAATTTCGACCCCATGTCCCCCAAAAGATTTCCTGACGATATGGTTTCCCCTGCAACACCGATAGAAAGGCCCCTGTCTTTACAGGAAGAATTAAACAGAGCTGTAGAAACCCCCGGTATGACTGTAAAGAAAACCCCTCCCAAAGATTTAACTAAAACAAATTTGCGAGAAGCTATGGATTTCATAAATTTTCCCATAAGTACGAGTCAAAGTACATTTCCCGGGAATAAAACTCCAAAGGATGACCAGCAAGATCAATATCATGATATAACTGTGTCCAAGGTCAAACCTAAAAAGTGGACTTCATGGAGGGAAACCCTAGTGCAAAAAATGCCCCATCCCCCTGAGGACGTGGCATTCAAACAATGGAGGAACCCCGCAAAAACTATTGATTCCTCCCAAAGCTCTCAAGAATCTTTCAAATCTCCCGAGTTGAAAACTCAAAACGAGGACTTAGGGAATAAACCTTCTACTTCCAGGGGAGTAGAAATTTACGAAGGAATGAAAGGTGATACCACAAAAAGTGCCACCTCTAAAAGTTCCAATTTGGATTCGTGGGTAACCAGTTCCGAAGAGTCTGACGGCGAATCAGACCAAATAGTAGCTAAAGAAATAGGGAAATCAAGACCAACCTCAGCAGCGGCACACGAGAAACAAACGAAATTAAAAGGGCAAGAATTTTTGAAAAAACAATACAAAAAGTTTGACCTTATTTTGCTAGACAAACCGAAAAAGAGAAAACCGCAAGAAACAGAGGAGAAAATAACGACACAGTCAGGTAGAACGGTTAAAAAACCTGACAGATGGAAATGTCCCTAATTAATGTAAAGACAAATTTCAAATATGTTAAATTTAACACCATAATAAATTTATAAGTGTGCAAGTAAAGTTAACAAAGTCAATATTAATGAAAAAAAAGTAATACGAGTAATGTCAAAACACTGATGATCAGAGAGAAAGGTTGGAACAGAAAATATCCAAAGGTAGGAAGCTCGTGGTGGACTGAGAACGACAAGTGGTGTTGGACCACGTCTTGTGGGAAGCCCGGGGAGGAACTCAAGGCCTATGATTGTTTTTTGTAATTTTTTTGTGTAAACGACCGTGGGAAGGGATATTCCTCAGTCCTTCAAGTGTAAGAAATTAGTATTTTTATGCCAATCAGGGCCAGTCAAAACAATACTTAAAGGTTGAATAGAAACTTCTGAGAGCTAGTTAAGTTTTCGTTTTTTGGATCAGAATGCTTTGAAAGAGAAACAGAGAGTTTACTTTCTTATAGCTCCGAGGCAAAAAAAAATAGAAAAGCTTTTTAATTTCATTATATTATATCTATGACGTATGCTTTCCTACAGCTCTGTGTTAAACATTACTTCCAAAGAGAAACAGAGACATTAATGTCTTTAGCTCCTTGGCGAAAAAATTTAATTTCATTAGTTTATATCTATGACGTATACAATAACAGAGAGATCACTCTTCTATAGTTCTGTGACAAAAATGTTCTTTAATTTTATTGACATATCTTGTGCTCTAATTTTTTGACATATTTTCGCAAGTCAGTCACGTTATATCTTACCTATACTGACTCAGGTCTCCCTCGAATTTTCTATAAAAAATTCGACCCGTGCCCTAACTAAGATGGATAGTATCCAAAACAAGATATTATCAGTACAGAAGCGTCTAATTATATGAAATATTTTGTCTTAGTGCAGATTATAATTATTTTATTTTATATGATATAAATATATCATATTTATTTATTTAGTTCTGAAGGATTTGCTCAAACAATAGCCTTCTAAAAAGATATTGATGTCAGTTCTTCATTACGCTTATATTCTTTGCCAAGCATCAACTGGAATCTACGCGGGCAAGCTTGGAAATCCTGCATCTAATTACCTTATTCGAAAGGCGAATATGAGGCACCAATGTTGACTTGCAATTACGGAAAAATCCTGAGACTAAGAACCTCTGCATTTCAGCCGTTAAACCCGGAACCCCATAAGAACGTCTAAGCCTAGAAATAGGGAAGAAATTAGAAGACGAGTGGGTAGAGAGGTCTCCATTCGTCCATGTTATGTCTTGTTCCCTCATTGTAGTATCGTTTGCGTAAAACCGTGTGGTTATGACGCTACACATGCGTTTCTTTAACAGCACGGACTTGCGTGAACAATGCAGGCATGAAATAAGTTGTAAAATTAGACCTCAAAAATTAACCATGTAGCATAAACTCTGTTTAAATGATTATTTTAAATCTATTGTAAAATTAACTAAGTGTTAAAAGAAGTTAAAATAAAGTGTATGTAGTAGTATATATTAAAAAGTATAATAAGAGACCATACTTAAAGGGTTAGAATTTATATTTTATAAGAAACTTCTATGTATTGAACTTCCCAATGGGAACAATTATAACCTAAATAATGCGTGAATTATTGTATGTGTATTTACTTCAAAGAACTTGTGATTCTGCCGCGTTATTTTTATTACAGGAAGTAAATGGCAAATTGGTTATTGAGCATTACAATGAGCTGCCCAGTACAGATACAACCCAGTAGCATCTATTTCCATCATATCTCAACCAACGAAGAGTACTCACCATAACTCCAGGCAACTTTCTTCCCAACTTCATCTACGAGAACAACAGTTACCCTTGATCGTTGTTTCTTCGACTATGAACCATATTACGTAACAGGTAAGACTATATTTGAACCTCAGTATCAAGTGATTTAACGAACTATATAACCACATAAACGGTGAGAAACCCATCGGTCAGTACAAGATATAAAGAGGTAGAAATCGCTGTTGATACTCACTATGGACCCCAGAATAATTTGACAGTATAGTGATGATATTTGAAGCTAAACGATATTTAACGATATTTGAAGTTAAATGATACTTAAAGACATTTGAAGATATTTGAAGCTGAAATTAAAGACAATTTGAAGTTTAATTCTGAGAATCCCATCGATCAGCACACGACAAACGATTTTTGAAGTTAAATGACATTTAAAGACATTTGAAGATTTGAAGCCGAAATTAAAGACAATTTGAAGTTTAATTCTGAGAACACAATCGAGCAGTACAAGATAAACGGTATTTAACGATATTTAAAGTTAAATGATATTTGAAGATATTTGAAGTTGAACTTAAAGACAATATATTAAAAGATTCACTAAAGTATGACGACAACCCGTTTCAAAAGGCACAAATGAACAATTTTACGCGAGAATACATCCTCTATGTGCCTCAAAAAATCTTAAAAATGATATGCTGAGAAGAAAAAACAACAACACCTGTAGTGGGAAGCATCATTTCCCAGTTGACTATTAGAACGATATTTAACGGTCATTTCACAGTTGACTATTAGGGAAAACTTACCGTGAAAAGACAACTAGACTCGAACTGTTCCATGAAGAAACCATAACGTAAATGCTTCAAAATTCTTGCCAAGACAAAAAGAGTGAAGGAAAATAATTTACAACAGAAGGGTGTAGTAAACTAAGGACACGAAAGGTGATGAATAGATGTGAAGCTACATGTGTTACTTCCCAATAACTTTGACAATTCAAAAATCCCAATAGTGAAAGTGTTTTAATGTTATCAGTGAATATGATGAACCCAATATTGTATGTTATAAATCATTCATGTATGTACCACAAGTAGAATTAGGTGTAATATTATCATGTTATTCATTTAACGTAGTGTAGATAGTATGTAGTACGTCACATAGACAGCAAAATAAAAAAAAAATAAAGTAAAAGTAGAATAGCCCCAACTTTGTTGGAAATGTAAAAGTAATCAGTGCTAGATATAGAAAAAAAATCCTTAGTATAGTAGCTAAACTAGAACCATAAGTAATCTTAGTCCGGTAGATGAATTTTAGATAGGGATGTAGAATAAAATAAGAAAAACAATTGAAAAATTTTAAGCACTCCTAATAAGCAGTTACTAATGACGGGGCGTCATTAATTGATGGGAAGGGTGATGTGTACCAGGAGTAAAAGGCGATATATTTAAAATACAAGATTCTTTCCTTCTAAAGATGATTCGGGCAGAAATTAAACGTCCCCTAATTGAGTTCAAATACCGCTTCCAAAAGTCTAAATTTTTAATCAGCAAAAAGATAAATTGTATTCTAGCTTCAGTCAAACAACGACGCTAGTCGTTTGAATTTCACTAAGATAATTAGTAGAGAAAAAAAATGCTATGCACAATATTTCTAAGAAGTTTAAATGGCAAAAAACCGTGTGAATGCTTGAATCATCAAAAATATTTAAAAGAGATTATTGGACGAGGATTCGCGTCCTTGTGCCACGTGAGCCAATGGCAAGCCGGTCCTTACAGCGCAGGACGAAAGAACTGCGTTTGGTAGTGGGGTAGATGTGCTTTTTAATTTTAATTGTAAGTCAATATCATGAAAATTCAGATAGAATTTTTTGACCTTTGCAACTCTTTCATGTTATATCTTAGTCACCATTGTTGTCGTTTGAAGTGACTCACTACTGTGCACCCGAATATGTAAGTCATTAAATCTATTGTCTTTTTTATCTGTGTTTATTTCATTTTATATGTCTGGATCTAGCCTAATATAGATAATTTGTTCGTAAGTCTCCGAGGTAAATGCTCCCAAGGGAATCAGATCTCCAGATAGCCCAAGAAGAAGAAGCCACGTTTTTCATCCCTACATACACCAAAAGTTGTCATCGCCACAATTTAGGAAACGTTTCTAACCCCTGTTAGCCTATAGGTATTCGTGTCTTTGAAGACAGATCTAATTGCACCGCGGAAACAAAGCTCTGAGACGTCAGTATTTCTAGTTCAATAATTCTTAATTCCTCGTAACTTTTGATGGATTAAATTAAATGAAATAATTCAAAGATATTCAAAATCAGCATTAAAATACAATTCGATTAATATGTATATTAGAGAAAATACGGCTTCCGGTTCAAATGTAAGAAATAACAATATGGAAATAAACCTATGCCATTCATATCTGACTTATTGAGAAAGTCGGATTTTGTTTTTGATTAATAAGAATACGTTTAATTCAAATACTAATTTTTCTATCACAACCAGTAATAACAACAATCTATTATTGCTACACTTGTACGAAACATAGAAAATAAAAAAAGAAATAAAACAAACTACTGAAGTAAGACGTCAATAGTATCTAATAAAAGCAAGCTTATGAGGATCTATTCAAAAATACTCATTACACCTTCAATAATTTCAAAAGTCATTGTACAAAAATTAGAAAAATAAAAACAGAAATAAAACAATCTACCACTGAAGTAAGACGTCATTAGTATCCAATAAAAGCAAGCTTATGAGGATCTTTTTAAAAAATACTGATTATACCTTCAATAATTTCAAAAGTCCTTGTATAAAACATAGAAAATAAAAAAAGAAATAAAACAAACTACTGAAATAAGACGTCAATAGTATCTAATAAAAGCAAGCTTATAAGGATCTTTTCAAAAATAATCATTACACCTTCAATACTTTCAAAAGTCATTGTACAAAAATTAGAAAAATAAAAACAGAAATAAAACAAACTACCACTGAAGTAAGACGTTAATAGTATCCAATAAAAGCAAGCTTATGAGGATCTTTTTAAAAAATACTGATTATACCTTCAATAATTTCAAAAGTCCTTGAACGAAACATAGAAAAAAAAATAAAACAAACTACTGAAGTAAGACGTCAATAGTATCTAATAAAAGCAAGCTTATGAGGATCTTTTCAAAAATACTCATTAAACCTTCAAGAATTTCAAAAGTCATTGTACAAAAATTAAAAAAATAAAAACAGAAATAAAACAAACTACCACTGAAGTAAGACGTTGATAGTATCTAATAAAATCAAGCTTATCAGGATCTTTTTAAAAAGACTGATTATACCTTCAATAATTTCAAAAGTCCTTGTACGAAACATAGAAAATAAAAAAAGAAATAAAACAAACTACTGAAGTAAGACGTCAATAGTATCTAATAAAAGCAAGCTTATGAGGATCTTTTCAAAAATACTCATACACCTTCAATAATTTCAAAAGTCATTGTACAAAAATTAGAAAAATAAAAACAGAAATAAAACAAACTACCACTGAAGTAAGACGTCAATAGTATCCAATAAAATAAAGCTTATGAGGATCTTTTAAAAAAATACTGATTATACCTTCAATAGTTTCAAAAGTCCTTGTACAAAACATAGAAAATAAAAAAGAAAAAAATCAAACTACTGAAGTAAGACGTCAATAGTATCTAAGAAAAGCAAGCTTATGAGGATCTTTTTAAAAATACTGATTATACCTTCAATAATTTCAAAAGTACTTGTACAAAACATAGAAAAATAAAAACAGAAATAAAACAAACTACCACTGAAGTAAGACGTTAATAGTATCCAATAAAAGCAAGCTTATCAGGATCTTTTTAAAAAATACTGATTATACCTTCAATAATTTCAAAAGTCCTTGTACGAAACATAGAAAAAAAATATTAAACAAACTACTGAAGTAAGACGTCAATAGTGTCTAATAAAAGCAAGCTTATGAGGATCTTTTCAAAAATACTCATTACACCTTCAATAATTTCAAAAGTCATTGTACAAAAATTAGAAAAATAAAAACAGAAATAAAACAAAGTACCACTGAAGTAAGACGTTAATAGTATCCAATAAAAGCAAGCTTATGAGGATCTTTTTAAAAAATACTGATTATACCTTCAATAATTTCAAAAGTCCTTGTACAAAACATAGAAAATAAAAAAGAAAAAAATCAAACTACTGAAGTAAGACGTCAATAGTATCTAATAAAAGCAAGCTTATGAGGATCTTTTTAAAAATACTGATTATACCTTCAATAATTTCAAAAGTCCTTGTACAAAACTTAGAAAAATAAAAAAAGAAATAAAACAAACTACCACTGAAGTAAGACGTTAATAGTATCCAATAAAAGCAAGCTTATCAGGATATTTTTAAAAAAATACTGATTATACCTTCAATAATTTCAAAAGTCCTTGTACGAAACATAGAAAAAAAAATTAAACAAACTACTGAAGTAAGACGTTAATAGTATCTAATAAAAGCAAGCTTATGAGGATCTTTTCAAAAATACTCATTACACCTTCAATAATTTCAAAAGTCATTGTACAAAAATTAGAAAAATAAAAACAGAAATAAAACAAACTACCACTGAAGTAAGACGTCAATAGTATCCAATAAAAGCAAGCTTATGAGGATTTTTTTTTATAAAATACTGAATATACCTTCAATAATTTCAAAAGTCCTTGTACAAAACATAGAAAATAAAAAAAGAAATAAAACAAACTACTGAAGTAAGACGTCAATAGTATCTAATGAAAGCAAGCTTATGAGGATCTTTTCAAAAATACTCATTACACCTTCAATAATTTCAAAAGTCCTTGTACAAAAATTAGAAAATAACACAAGAAATAAAACAAACTACTGAGGTAAGACGTCAATAGTATACAATAAAAGCAAGCTTATGAGAATCTTTTTAAAAAATACTGATTATATCTTCAATAATTTCAAAAGTCCTTGTACAAAACATAGAAAATAAAAAAAGAAATAAAACAAACTACTGAAGTAAGACGTCAATAGTATCTAATAAAAGCAAGCTTATAAGGATCTTTTCAAAAATACTCATTACACCTTCAATACTTTCAAAAGTCATTGTACAAAAATTAGAAAAATAAAAACAGAAATAAAACAAACTACCACTGAAGTAAGACGTTAATAGTATCCAATAAAAGCAAGCTTATCAGGATCTTTTTAAAAAATACTGATTATGCCTTCAATAATTTCAAAAGTCCTTGTGCGAAACATAGAAAATAAAAAAGAAATAAAACAAACTACTGAAGTAAGACGTCAATAGTATCTAATAAAAGCAAGCTTATGAGTATCTTTTCAAAAATACTCATTACACCTTCAATAATTTCAAAAGTCATTGTACAAAAATTAGAAAAACAAAAACAAAAATAAAACAAACTACCACTGAAGTAAGACGTCAATAGTATCCAATAGAAACAAGCTTATGAGGATCTTTTTAAAAAATATTCATTACACCTTCAATAATTTCAAAAGTCATTGTACAAAAATTAGAAAAATAAAAACAGAAATAAAACAAACTACCACTGAAGTAAGAAGTCAATAGTATCCAATAAAAGCAAGCTTATGAGGATCTTTTAAAAAAAATACAGATCATACCTTCAATAATTTCAAATGCCATTGTACAAAAATTAGAAAAACAAAAAAAATAAATAAAACAAACTACTGAAGTAAGACGTCAATAGTATCTAATAAAAGCAAGCTTATGAGGATCTTTTCAAAAATACTGATTATGCCTTCAATAATTTCAAGTCATTGTACGAAACATATAAAAAAAAACAGAAATAAAACAAACTACTGAAGTAAGACGTCAATAATATCTAATAAATGCAATCTTATGAGGATCTTTTTAAAAATAATGATTATACCTTCAATAATTTCAAAAGTCCTTGTAAGAAACATAGAAAATAAAAACAAAAATAAAACAAATTGGTTAAGTAAGACGTCAATAGTATCCAATAAAAGCAAGCTGATGAGGATCTTTTTTAAAAATACTGATTATACCTTCAATAATTTCAAAAGTCCTTGTACAAAACATAGAAAATGAAAAAAGAAATAAAACAAACTACTGAAGTAAGACGTCAATAGTATCTAATAAAAGTAAGCTTATGAGGATCTTTCCAAAAATACTCATTACACCTTCAATACTTTCAAAAGTCATTGTACAAAAATTAGAAAAATAAAAACAGAAATAAAACAAACTACCACTGAAGTAAGACGTCAATAGTATCCAATAAAAGCAAGCTTATGAGGATCTTTTTAAAAAATACTGATTATACCTTCAATAATTTCAAAAGTTCCTTGTACAAAACATAGAAAATAAAAAAAGAAATAAAACGAACTACTGAAGTAAGACGTCAAAAGTATCTAATAAAAACAAGCTTATGAGGATCTTTTCAAAAATACTCATTACACCTTCAATACTTTCAAAAGTCATTGTACAAAAATTAGAAAAATAAAAACAGAAATAAAACAAACTACCACTGAAGTAAGACGTCAATAGTATCCAATAAAAGCAAGCTTATGAGGATCTTTTTAAAAATACTGATTATACCTTCAATAATTTCAAAAGTCATTGTACGAAACATATAAAACTAAAAACAGAAATAAAACAAACTACTGAAGTAAGACGTCAATAGTATCTAATAAAAGCAAGCTTATGAGGATCTTTTTAAAAATACTAATTATACCTTCAATAATTTCAAAAGTCCTTGTAAGAAACATAGAAAATAAAAAAAGAAATAAAACAAACTTCCTAAGTAAGACGTCAATAGTATCCAATAAAAGCAAGCTTATGAGGATCTTTTTAAAAAATTCTGATTATACCTTCAATAATTTCAAAATTCCTTGTACGAAACATAGAAAATAATAAAAGAAATAAAACAAACTACTGAAGTAAGACGTCAATAGTATCTAATAGAAGCAAGCTTATGAGGATCTTTTAAAAATACTCATTACACCTTCAATACTTTCAAAAGTCATTGTATAAAAATTAGAAAAATAAAAACAGAAATAAAACAAACTACCACTGAAGTAAGACGTGAATAGTATCCAATAAAAGCAAGCTTATGAGGATCTTTTTAAAAAATGCTTCAATAATTTCAAAAGTCCTTGTACGAAACATAGAAAATAAAAAAAGAAATAAAACAAACTACTGAAGTAAGACGTCAATAGCATCTAATAAAAACAAGCTTATGGGGATCTTTTCAAAAATACTCATTACACTTTCAATAATTTCAAGTCTATGTACAAAAATTAGAAAAAACAAAAACAGAAATAAAACAAACTACCACTGAATTAAGACGTCAATAGTATCCAATAAAAGCAAGCTTATGAGGATATTTTTAAAAAATACTGATTATACCTTCAATAATTTCAAAAGTCCTTGTACGAAACATAGAAAATAAAAAAAGAAATAAAACAAACTACTGAAGTAAGATGTCAATAGTATCTAATAAAAGCATGCTTATGAGGATCTTTTCAAAAATACTCATTACATCTTCAATAATTTCAGAAGTCATTGTACAAAAATTAGAAAAACAAAAACAAAAATAAAACAAACTACCACTGAAGTAAGACGTTAATAGTATCAATTAAAAGCAAGCTTATCAGGATCTTTTTAAAAAATACTGATTATACCTTCAATAATTTCAAAAGTCCTTGTACGAAACATAAAAAATAAAAAAAGAAATAAAACAAACTACTGAAGTAAGACGTCAATAGTATCTAATAAAAGCAAGCTCATGAGGATCTTTTCAAAAATACTCATTACACCTTCAATAATTTCAAAAGTCCTTGTACAAAAATTAGAATAATAAAAACAGAGATAAAACAAACTACCACTGAAGTAAGACGTTAATAGTATCCAATAAAAACAAGCTTATCAGGATCTTTTTGAAAAAATACTGATTATACCTTCAATAATTTCAAAAGTCCTTGTACGAAACATAGAAAATAAAAAAAAGAAATAAAACAAACTACTGAAGTAAGACGTCAATAGTATCTAATAAAAGCAAGCTTATGAGGATCTTTTCAAAAATACTAATTACACCTTCAATAATTTCAAAAGTCATTATACAAAAATTAGAAAAACAAAAACAGAAATAAAACAAACTACCACTGAAGTAAGACGTTAAGAGTATCCAATAAAAGCAAGCTTGTGAGGATCTTTTCAAAAATACTCATTACACCTTCAATAGTTTCAAAAGTCATTATACAAAAATTAGAAAAACAAAAACAGAAATAAAAAAACTACCACTGAAGTAAGACGTTAATAGCATCCAATAAAAGCAAGCTTATCAGGATCTTTTTAAAAAATACTGATTATACCTTCAATAATTTCAAAAGTCCTTGTACGAAACATAGAAAATAAAAAAAGAAATAAAACAAACTACTGAAGTAAGACGTCAATAGTATCTAATAAAAGCAAGCTTATGAGGATCTTTTCAAAAATACTAATTACACATTCAATAATTTCAAAATTCATTGTACAAAAATTAGAAAAACAAAAACAGAAATAAAGAAAACTACCACTGAAGTAAGACGTTTATAGTATCCAATAAAAGCAAGCTTATGAGGATCCTTTTAAAAAATACTGATTATACCTTCAATAATTTCAAAAGTCCTTGTACGAAACATAGAAAATAAAAAAAGAAATAAAACAAACTACTGAAGTAAGACGTCAATAGTATCTAATAAAAGCAAGCTTATGAGGATCTTTTCAAAAATACTCATTACACCTTCAATAATTTCAAAAGTCATTGTACAAAAATTAGAAAAATAAAAACAGAAATAAAACCAACTACCACTGAAGTAAGACGTCAATAGTATCCAATAAAAGCAAGCTTATGAGGATCTTTTTAAAAAATACTGATTATACCTTCAATAATTTCAAA
Source organism: Artemia sinica (assembly GCA_027921565.1). Lineage (NCBI taxonomy): Eukaryota > Metazoa > Arthropoda > Branchiopoda > Anostraca > Artemiidae > Artemia > Artemia sinica. The sequence continues at coordinate 34,935,873 of CM051274.1, read as the reverse complement.
AGTCCTTGCACAAAACATAGAAAATAAAAAAAGAAATAAAACAAACTACTGAAGTAAGACGTCAATAGTATCTAATAAAAGCAAGCCTATGAGGATCTTTTTAAAAATACTCATTACACCTTCAATAATTTCAAGTCATTGTACAAAAATTAGAAAAATAAAAACAGAAATAAAACAAACTACCACTGAAGTAAGACGTTAATAGTATCCAATAAAAGCAAGCTTATGAGGATATTTTTAAAAAATACTGATTATACCTTTAATAATTTCAAAAGTCCTTGTACGAAACATGGAAAATAAAAAAAGAAATAAAACAAACTACTGAAGTAAGACGTCAATAGTATCTATTAAAAAAAGCTTATGAGGATCTTTTCAAAAATACTCATTACACCTCCAATAATTTAAAATGTCATTGTACAAAATTTAGAAAAACAAAAACAGAAATAAAAACTACCACTGAAGTAACACGTCAATAGTATCCAATAAAAGCAAGCTTATGAGGATCTTTTGAAAAATACTGATTATACCTTCATTAATTTCAAAAGTCCTTGTACAAAACATAGAAAATAAAAAAATAAATAAAAGAAGATACTAAAGCAAGACGTCAATAGTATCTAATAAAAGCAAGCTTATGAGGACCTTTTCAAAAATACTCATTACACCTTCAATAATTTCAAAAGTCATTGTACAAAAATTAGAAACATAAAAACAGAAATAAAGCAAACTACCACTGAAGTAAGACGATAGTATCCAATAAAATCAAGCTTATGAGGATCTTTTTAAAAAATACTGATTATACCTTCAATAATTTCAAAAGTCCTTGTACAAAACATAGAAAATAAAAAAAGAAATAAAACAAACTACTGAAGTAAGACGTCAATAGTGTCTAATAAAAGCAAGCTTATGAGGATCTTTTTAAAAAATACTGATTATGCCTTCAATAATTTCAAAAGTCATTGTACGAAACATATAAAAATAAAAACAGAAATAAAACAAACTACTGAAGTAAGACGTCAATAATATCTAATAAAAGCAAGCTTATGAGGATCTTTTAAAAAAAAACAGATTATACATTCAATAATTTCAAAAGTCCTTGTAAGAAACATAGAAAATAAAAACAGAAATAAAACAAACTTCCTAAGTAAGACGTCAATATTATCCAATAAAAGGAAGCTTATGAGGATCTTTTTAAAAAATACTGATTATACCTTCAATAATTTCAAAAGTCCTTGTACGAAACATAGAAAATAAAAAAAGCAATAAAACAAACCACTGAAGTAAGACGTCAATAGTATCTAATAAAAGCAAGCTTATGAGGATCTTTTCAAAAATACTCATTACACCTTCAATACTTTCAAAAGTCATTGTACAAAAATTAGAAAAATAAAACAGAAATAAAACAAACTACCACTGAAGTAAGACGTCAATAGTATCAAATAAAAGCAAGCTTATGAGGATCTTTTGAAAAAACTTCAATAATTTCAAAAGTCCTTGTACGAAACATAGAAAATAAAAAAAAGAAATAAAACAAACTACTGAAGTAAGACGTCAAAAGCATATAATAAAAACAAGCTTATGAGGATCTTTTCAAAAATACTCATTAAACTTTCAATAATTTCAAACGTCATTGTACAAAAATTAGAAAAACAAAAACAAAAATAAAACAAACTACCACTGAAGTAAGGCGTCAATAGTATCCAATAAAAGCAAGCTTATGAGAATCTTTTTAAAAAATACTGATTATACCTTCAATAATTTCAAAAGTCCTTGTACGAAACATAGAAAATAAAAAAAGCAATAAAACAAACCACTGAAGTAAGACGTCAATAGTATCTAATAAAAGAAAGCTTATGAGAATATTTTCAAAAATACTCATTACACCTTCAATAATTTCAAAAGTCATTGTATAAAAATTAGAAAAACAAAAAACAGAAATAAAACAAACTACCACTGAAGTAAGACGTTAATATTATCCAATAAAAGCAAGCTTACGAGGATCTTTTCAAAAATACTCATTACACCTTCAATAATTTCAAAAGTCATAATACAAAAATTAGAAAAACAAAAACAGAAATAAAACAAACTACCACTGAAGTAAGACGTTAATAGTATCCAATAAAAGCAAGCTTATGAGGATTTTTTTTAAAAAAAATACTGATTATACCTTCAATAATTTCAAAAGCCCTTGTACAAAACATAGAAAATAAAAAAAGAAATAAAACAAACTACCAAAGTAAGACGTCAATAGTATCTAATAAAAGCAAGCTTATGAGGATCTTTTCAAAAATACTCATTACACCTTCAATAATTTCAAAAGTCATTGTACAAAAATTAGAAAAATAAAAACAGAAATAAAACAACCACCTCTGAAGTAAGACGTCAATAGTATCCAATAAAAGCAAGCTTATGAGGATCTTTTTAAAAAATACTGATTATACCTTCAATAATTTCAAAAGTCCTTGTACAAAACACAGAAAATAAAAAAAGAAATAAAACAAACTACTGAAGTAAGACGCCAATAGTATCCAATAAAAGCAAGCTTACGAGGATCTTTTCAAAAATACTCATTACACCTTCGATAATTTCAAAAGTCATTGTACAAAAATTAGAAAAATAAAAATATAAATAAAACAAACTACTGAAGTAAGACGTCAATAGTATCTAATAAAAGCAAGCTTTTGAGGATCTTTTCAAAAATACTGATTATGCCTTCAATAATTTCAAAAGTCATTGTACGAAACATATAAAAATAAAAACAGAAATAAAACAAACAACTGAAGTAAGATCTCAATAGTATCTAATAAAAGCAAGCTTATGTGGATCTTTTTAAAAATACTGATTATACCTTCAATAATTTCAAAAGTCCTTGTACGAAACATATAAAATAAAAAAAGAAATAAAACAAACTACTGAAGTAAGACGTCAATAGTATCTAATAAAAGCAAGCTTATGAGGATCTTTTCAAAAAACTCATTACACCTTCAATAATTTCCAAAGTCATTGTACAAAAATTAGAAAAATAAAAACAGAAATAAAACAAACTGCCACTGAAGTAAGACGTCAATAGTATCTAATAAAAGAATGCTTATGAGGATCTTTTGGAAAATACTGATTATATCTTCAATAATTTCAAAAGTGTTTGTATGACAAAATAGAAAAATAAAAAACAAAAATAAAACAAACTACTGAAGTAAGACGTCAATAGTATCAAATAAAAGCAAGCTTATGAGGATCATTTCAAAAATACTGATTGTACCTTGAATAATTTCAAAAGTCATTGAACAAAAATTGTACGAAAAACAAAAACAGAAATAAAACAAAAACGATTCATTCGAAGAATATATCCCAAAACAACTTGCTTGTAGGTTTCTATTTACCTGAGAAGCAAAATCTAATTTATTAGGTGTGAAGTTACCTATCAATTTTTTTTATAATCAAATTCGAATCATTTTGGGAAAAAGGGAGTGAAATGCCGAAACCCCCGCAAAATGTATGCTGGATTAATGCAGATTTTCTCACTATCGCTATTGACTCAAGGCAATTAATGATCTATTTTGTTTATCCAAAATGCAAACGATATTATTGAAATGTATATTGAAAAATGTATTGGTGGACTGGTCGACTCTAAATTTGCATTACCAAAGCCAAATTTCTGTAAACTATATATTTAAAACGTTCAGCCGTGCTCAAATCTCAATGGTGTATAATATTTTCATGTTTTTAAAGATGAAGGATTTTTTCGTGCAAACTTTATTTTAGAATAAAATTAGAAAATAATTGTAAAATTAGAGTGCACGGCTCAACAAAATAGATTCATTTTTTTATCCATATTTAGATCACTTTGTTTATATGATTGTTTGCTATGCAGTCCTAAACCAATGGACCAATAGGAAAGTGACGTCAATTGGAGGGGGGGGGGGGGGTCAGGGAGAGCCTTTATAGGGACTTCTTGTAGTACCGTATATTTACTGTATAATTAATTCATTATGAGTAAATCTTATCTTTAAACATGATTCTAAAATATTAATGCCTTAACAGGGAATCCCACCTACCTCTGAAGAGGTCAATTGAGAATATTTTTCATTCGACCGTAAGCACGGTCAAAAAGATGGATTGTTTATCTTCTTTGGAGCTTTACCATATGGCCATAAACAGTTTACATTTCAATCAAAGTGGCACACGATTGGCAAGTGCCTCTCATGCACGAGAGAAAGTGGCATTATGAGATTGGGCAGCCTAAGAAATAATATTCTCTTTATACCAAACACCATCGAAAACGACGAATTGGACAAGAACAAGATGGAGAACAACTGAGGCAGGTACATATTGCATATCTAATCTACCCCTGAGTTAGAATACAATAATCTATGGACATGGGTAAAAAGGGGAAATACATTACGCTTTGTGAAAGCCAGAATGTCGTAGCCACACCTTTTAAAATTTCGAGAAAAAGGTAATTGAAAAAGTAAGATTTTGTGGAGATGAACATATGGTAGACAGAAAAACAGATGAAACGCCAATTTAAAGACGCTAGTGAAGGACATGTTAGTAGAATTTTGGTCCTGTTGGATAAGATTTACTAGGTCAAAAGGTCGAACAAACAACGAACACGACATTTTAGCCCACCCTTTCTTGCTGCTAAAGTAGTTACTACATAAGGGCAGACAGTGCTGGGGTTCCTTTTCCATTCTGTTACGACAATTCATCATCAGGGTTTTCTCAGGAAAATGCAAGCTTTATTTTACTGCCCAAAAGTGGCGTTTCTACCTTTTTGTACTACTTTGGTCATTTAAACTGAATTTAATACAAGGTGAATCGAATACAACTTCAGAAATTTTGACTACTTGGTAAAAAAAAAGCCAGGTAACCTATTGGGTCTTTACTGACTGCCTCTCCCGTTTCTCAGCCTTTTTGATGGGGGAGGGGGATTGCAGCTTCTTCTTGGCATTCTCTCTGTACTGCATTGGGTGGTTGGTTGTTGTCTTGATTCATGCTTGAAAAAACACACTTGTAGTACTCCACTTTTGGAGAAGACATAAATCTTAGGCTGATTGCACATCGTTGATTTTTTCAATAGGAATAACAGGTTTGAAATCCAACAGCTTTGGGACAACAAGAAACTCAACCACTTTTGTGGAAGAAGTGTCTCTCCTTGCCTCAAGTTTACCCTACATAGCAATGTTTATTTCAGAGTCAGGTAAGGTTGCCCTTACTAACAGGGCTAATAATTTTGGTAGCGTGATACAAACTGAGGCTTGGGTAAGAAATCGGTACTCAGAATTCAGTGACAACTGATTTTTATTACAAAAGAAGATAAAAGGAAAATATTCTAATTCTGATTCCGTTGAATATTTCTGAACCTCTTCTAGGTCTAAGGTCTAATGATCTACTTGTTCAATCCACCAATGTTTACCGAAAAGAAAAAGATTAAGTTAATTCTAGGCTATCAAATGTTTCTACTTAAAAAGGTTACACTTGAACAGTTAGTCAAGGCTTGAGTTCTGGGTTATTAAAATCCTTTAGTTCAAATTATTGTTGAGCTAAGCTAAGAATAACCGTACTTGATTTTAATTCAATTTTCAGTAACCCAAACCAAGAGATTCTCTTATTATTTCTTGATAAGGGCTGTGTATTCCTTGGACCTTTATTGAGCTTTAACTTTAGCAGGGAAAACTTAATTGAAAATATCTGGACATAAAGGTTTGGAAATTCTTAAGCTGACAATATTGTTCCCTTTTCCCCTAGCCTACCTGTATATACATTAAGGTCACCTTTGTATAAACATGCAATACGGGTTTAACGAAATGAAAGAATGATTAAAAAGGGAACGGTGTTCCTCTTCGTATAAACGTCTGAAGATTGCACAAAGGGGGTGGGGGTAAGTAATGTTATTGTCCGATAATTCCAATTTTTGGATATAAGGTCCTTATAAAGTCAAGCTAAGCCTCAAGGGACTCTAGGCTAAAAAGGAGAAGCACAAATGGCTCTCCTAACGTTCTCTCCTTGGTTAAGGTTCCTTCCCTCTTTGAACCCTCAGTTATTCAAAGCTTAAATTTCTGGGAAGAAATTTAATTTAGTTTATTTTAACCTTAAAATGCTGATCCAAATTTGATCCAAAAATTGACTACCTTGTTTTGGTCCCCAAATCCCTATTTTAAGTTCTGTCTTATTTTGTTCTTCTTTCCTCTCATTGGCCAGAGACCAGTTTGATGGAATCCTAATAATAGTTCTTTGTTCAAAAGATTAGTTTCCGCTTTCTCTATTTAAAATCCTTTTTATGTCATGTGATACACGTCGCGTAATACTTCTTGCCGTTGACCCCTTGAGTTTGAAACGGAGGTCCGGTATTTGCATTTTATGGCCCTTGATGGACCAAGGGTATTCTTTTTCAAATGTAATGTTGTTTCCTTACACAAAGAAAATTAATACTTCGTTTCCTTTATAATTACTCAAAAAGTCATAGTTTGCTATTTTTACAATTTAGTCAGGTTATGATGGTTTTCCCATATTCTCACAACCTCCCCCACTTAAAATTCTTAGTAGAGTTATTTTTTCTTAATGAAACCATAACTTTGCTAAGAATCAATTAAGTTCAATTTTTTCCTGTTCTACATTTACGTGAAATCCTTGAGACTTTTGTTTCCTATTGTGTAACCTTAGTTTTCTAAATGTTTTGAATATTATTCCTATAGAGACTAGTCCCAATAGAGATAGAAATAGATTGAAGGTATTGATAAAAAATGTCCAATAGCTATTTGTTTTCCTTCCTTTTTCGTCCTTTAAGGATATGTGCATTTTTCTTAGCTCAGCAATGCCAATCTGCGTCTTGGAGTTGTTCTGGAACTATATAGAGATTAAATCTTTAAATTCTTTGCTCCATTCGTTTTTTATACCAGCTATGGAGAAGTTTCCTTCTAGGCTAATTATCGATATGTTTAAAGGTGCTATTTCTTTTGTAATCTGTCCCCTATACATACTGTCTATCTTTAATATCTCTGCAGTTAGAGAACATTCTTCTGGCAATTTCACTATTGAGCTGCCTTTTATATATGTGAATTTACTGTTTTTTTCTGTTTTACATTCGAAACGTATTCTTATTTCTTCTTTGAAAGGAGATGTGATTATATACTTTTCCCTTCCAATTCTTTGGATTAAGATTTTGTTTTATTTTATAATTTTGGTTTGACACTCTTTATTAATTAATGCATTATTTTCCATATAGTTTGCTAAACTGCAGGAGTTCATTTGTGTGGTTCTAATAATAAATTGGTGATTGCACAATAGTGGTATACTCTTTAAATTACATCTTTTTCTATATTGTCATCTTCTAAAAAATATCTCGTTTGATCTTTACTTAACCCAAAAAATTTGAACTCGTTTTCTATTTGAAAGAAATACGAAGTGTTTGACATTGGGAAAGGAATGCTGAACATTTCGAACATTCTGAACCCATCTTGTTTATTTGATATAGAGAAATCACAAATAACCAACAATTTCAATTGTTGTGTCGCCACATTGCAGCTAGTCGATTTATAAAGTTTCAGTAAGCCGTAACGCCTATAATTTACCGATATTCTATAACCTATTGATAGTGAATTTTCAATTTCGAAAATTGTCCTAAGCATGTCTGCCAGATCTGTGACAATGAATGGGAAACTTTTATTTTCTGTTTGAGGAATAGAAAGGATTACTCTTTCTATTTTCTTTACTAGCTTTTTTATTTTGATTGAACTTTTTATCATTTCTTTGTTTATGTGTAATTTTAGGAAATTTATCTCATTAATTTCCTTTGATATATGCTCGATAATTCTCTTGGAGGTCCTTCCCAAAATTTCTAAGCTTTTGTTCCTTTTCATTCTGAATTCTCTGTCGAGGTCACTTACTAACGACATAGATCTGTCCGACATGTGTAGTAACCTTTCCTTTTTTTCTGTTAAATAATCTACCTGATGAAAAATGTTTTCTACATTTTCTTCCATTGCTAGTCCTGTGACCCATCCTATTGTTTTTCCCAAAAGTGGTAAAAGACTTCGTTTGTTTCGATTTGTATTATCCGTCATTAATGATTCTGGTATTTTGAGAATTCTATTTCCTTCACTTAATTCTAAATGTAATAGTTTGCACTTATCTATTACATATTCCTTCAGGTCATGTATTTCTCTGAGTTCTCTGAGTTCTGTGAAATTCTGTTTTTCCCTTTCTAAGTCTTTATTGACTATTTGTTCCATAATTTTAATATTTTCGATATTTGAAATTATCAAATTCTGGCCGTCTAAATCAGATCTAAGGCTTTCCGTATTAACATACCATATTACCTAATGTATTCCGTTAACTGGGAAAATCTGACCAATCTCCTTGAAAGCTTTTTGGCTGTGTATTTCTGTTTCCTTAAGCAATATCCCTCTTGTAAACAGGGTCAGCCAAACAAACAGGGTTCCAACCATGTTCGCTGAAATGGTTTTATGTCCTTTAGTTACCTTTTAATATGACAGGCTACAAGTGTATTTTATTTAAAACTTTGGAAGGTTCTATAATCTTACATACTCATGACACTATTTGCAGTGAGAAAGTTGAATGTCTTATTTTATGGTACTCCCATACTTGTGAACTTTGTCCTCCTTACTCTCGGTGTTTTGATATGGTTATTAAGCCCTTCCCAGCTTATATCCCTGTTGGTATGAGGCTTTCCTTTTGTGATAGACGCTTGCATTTTCATAACGACTTTAATTCAAATGTACTTGAATATTCTGTTTTTATTGTTGCAGATCTTGATAAAGGAGATCTTTGCTTATATCCAGGCTTCCCCCCTCTTATTTTACAGTAATTTGCTTATGTTATGTCTAGTTTAAAGTGTATTGTCTTTTTAACAAGTGACGGGAAGATTATTTTACACACACACCATAGTGTTTCCTTGGACCTAACCGACAATTTAAGGATTTGGAACATTTCATCCTGTGAACATCGCCCTATTAATCATCGGTGTATGGTTTTGGTCCTCGGTGGAATTTCATTAGTTACCCTCGAACACTGTCATACCGATCTAGCGAAAAAATAAACTAAATTATACTCTGTTCAGGTTGTTGATTTTGAAGGGTTTTGTACTCTTCCAGAGGATACTGGTTTGGAGCAGCCTTTTGAAAGTTTAAATTTATAATAAGGTATGTTTGTTATTTATTAGGGTTTTGCTATATTTCCACCGAGAAAATCCTTTAAACTAGGATCTTTATAATTGAGTGGTTTTGATTTAGCCTTTCTTTCATGGATAAATCTTCCTTGTTCGTAATTATCAACTGTTTGCACCGAAGTATTTCCTTCCAAATTGTCATTTATTTCCTCACTGGTTATTCCGTCCATGGATTGTAATTGAGGTTCTGGTAATCTCAATTCTGTGTGTGTTCCTGCGTTACCAGAACCATTCCCCTCACTCGAAGTTGAAATGTAAGGCTGGTTTACATTTTCCAAATTGTTTTCATTTATTTGGTTTAATAAACTTCCCTTAAAATTACATTGCCAAATATTATGGGGGATGTCTTCCTCTATCTGTATTTTATTTATTTGCTCCCCTTCAATTTCGTCTGGTATAGGATCTAAGGGCTTGTTATTTACCTTTGACCTTTTTTTGCTATCTCGGGGTTCATGGCTAAAAACCTTTTGTGGTCGTTTATCTTTTTAAGTTGTCTTATATTTACTAGCCTGCGTTTACAAGTTTTTAACTCCTGTAGCAAAAAGACGTTTTTATATAATTCCGATAATACTAGATAAGGTCCCCTATATGAATAATTTTTTGATGAACTTTCTTGGATGACAAACACTAAATTATTAGGGAAGATTTTGATTTCTAATATTTTTCTTTGTTGTATTGTACCGCTTGACCTTTCCGGGTCCTTTTTAATTCATTCATACATATTTGTCGACTGACAAATACCTGTTGAACGAGATTAGATACCCATTCATCTTCTGAACAGAACCCCTCCCTCGGATTAGAAACAATGTTGTTAAATACTGATTTTGCTTCGAAACCATGTAGTAGGAAAAAGGGTGTATATTTTCTGCTAGCATCTATACTAGTGTTTAATGCTAATTGTATGAATGGTAGGAATTCACTCCAATATCCTCTATGTTTCTCATCGTGGTAATGAGTTAGTATTCTTTTTACACATTTTACTCTATTTTCTGCTAATCCATTAGATTGGGGGTTTTTTGGCGAAGAGTGTATAATTTTGAATCCTAATTCTTTGGCCATTTCATTAAAGGTTTTACTTGTAAATCATGTGGCATTATCAGACAGTAGGAAATCCATATTTCCAAAATGGGATATGATTTCCTTTATTATAAATTCCATCACTGATTTTTACCTGAGGTCTTTGGCTGGTACTATGACTGTGTACTTAGTGAAATGCTCTACCGCAATAATTATATATTGTTCCCCGTTAGCGCAAAGTTGTAGTTTTCCCGTGATATCCATTGACCAGATATGAAATGGGCGGTAAGGGAAAATACTTTCTCTTAATTTAGAATATATATTGCTAACTTTATTCCCCCTTAAACATAGGTCACAATTCTTTACCGCTTCCTCAACTTGGCAGTACATATTTTCAAAAACACAACTTTGTTTTAACTTATTCAAAGTTTTTACCGTCCTCATGTGTGCTCCTAGGAAAAGGCTCGTATGCACAAGATTAATGATTCCTCTAATTAGTTTTTTTGGTAGGATGATTTTAAATTGATGCATCTGTTTCCTTTTTTCTGAGTCGTCTATTGTGTACAATATTCCTTCGACTAGGATCAACTGAAGATCTCTTAACCATTTCACAACAAAAGGATTCCCTTCCCCTAAATTTGAAGTTTCTGGTCTGTTGTTAATTTGAACTCTGTCCGAAACGTCAAATTTTGGAAATTCTTCCTGTGGCTTACCCCTCTTGGTTCCTAGGTCTGCGGGTATTCCAGACCCAGCCGAATTATCCATGCTAGTGACCCTATCTATAGTCCTAGTCTTCGCAAGCTCCACCGCACGAGCTTGTCGTATCCATAACGGCTCGTCCTTCTCCGAGTCTGAATCCCTGGACGTTTGGGATTCAGCCCAATTATCCAGAGTGCCAGCAACTCCCACAGTAGTTCTGGTCTTCGCAAGTTCCGCCGTCAGTCCTGTCCTTTACCGGATTCAATTTCACTCCTCTCTAAAATTGACCTGCTGTCAGTAACAAACGCATGCATTCCGCCCTTTACTTTTACCTCTTTCAGTTTGCCATGGATAGACCCAGAGGTTAGGCATCTATCCCTGTACCCAGGCTTGTTCCTTCTTATAGAAGGAAAATCCCCTTCAGTATTACTACTGAATTCATCCCCTTTCGATGTTTTGATAGCTCCGGAAATGTTTGAGCTACCCTTATTTGACTCACATCCCTCACAGGGCCTGGTAAAACCAGTCTGGCTCGACTGTTCATTTCTACCCTCCTTAGACTTTTCATTACTTTTATCTGTATCCTGGGGAGATTTTAAGCCTAAGAGTGTATTTTCTAATTTTATTATTTCATTCATTGCCACCTTAGTTTCAGGGTCTTCTAGTTGAAATCCCCTCATCTCTTCTTTACCTATTCCAAAAAAAATCAATCGGTTCCTCGTCTTCTAATAGGGCTAAATATTCTAATTCTAACTCATCAAGATTAATTGACCTATTTACCTTAACAAATTGTGAGCTAGGGCGACCCAAATAGTCTGCAGGGTTTCTGCTGGTGCTAATGTGGTGATATGCATACAAATCGTTGTCTAATAGAACCGCAATTCTATATAATTCTGAGGGAAAATCCTTTGATCTTTTAAGATATGTTAGTGCTGCACAATCTACAAATATGTGAGCTCTCGCGGCCCATAAATATCCCTTTTGGAAGTGCTTTAGACTTTGTACTAAGGCAAAAAGTTCCCTGTTGTGGTTATCAAACCTTGAGGCTGCACCACTAAGAACCTTTGAATAGGTTGCCACTATTCGAAATCTATCTGTTGTTTTGCATTGTTGCATTAAAATTGAAGCAATACTTTTTTCCGGGGCATCCGTGACAAGGTATAATTCTTTGCCTTTATCGGGAAATTCTAAAAAGATACTATATGGATTTAATAATTCTGTTTTTAATTTTTCAAAGGCTACGCTTTGTTCCTGGCCGAAAATAAAAGGAACATTTTTTCTAGATAGTCGAATTAAAGGTTCGGCTAATTTTGCGTAATGATGATAGAATCCCCTGTAATAACCTGTTCAGCCTAGGAATGACCTAATTCCTGTGACGTCACTTGGTGGTTCTAATTTCTTTACAGCTTCTAATTTTTTTGCTTGTGGTTTCACTCCTTTTGTGGAGACTCGAAACCCTAACAAGTCACATTCTTCCAAAAAAAATTGAGATTTATCAATATTAAGCCTTAGATTAAATTTTATAGCCTGTTTTAAAGTTAGTTCAATATGTTTCAAATGTTCTTCAAAGTTCCCTGACGTATGTATTGTCAAGTCATCTACATAACTTGATAAAAATGAACAAAATTCGGGTTCATAAACCCGCTTTAAAAATTCAACAAAAGCGCGGGGTGGGAAAACTGACCCTTGTGGCACGCGCTTAAATACATAAGAAATCCCCTTATTTGAGAAACTAAAATATTTTTGGCTTTCTTCAGCTAAGTTACACTGACTAAATCCATTTGAAATGAATTTAGTTTTATTAGATAGATCAGAGATGACCTCTGAAATTCTTCGAATACCCCACTGTGAGTCTTTTATCGCCTTATTTATTGCTCTTAAATCTATGAGGAACCGACTATTACTTTCATCCCACAAGTTTTTTGGTGGAATTTTCCCATCCTTTCCTGGTTTTCCTATGCAAAATATTGGAGCTGTATATTCAGAACGTCTTGTTTCAATTATTTCTACTCTTACCATTTCGTTTTTGTGTTTTTGTTAGCATTCTGTCATTAAAAATGGTAAAGGGAATTGTTTGACACACTTAATAGATATATCTGGGTCTTTTCTTACCTTATATCCTGGAAGGTCATTTTTCCCTACATCATAAGGTCCAGTTGCAAAGGTTCGTTTCAATTTTAATAAGACTGTCTCTACTATTTGATTTCTTTCTGAACTTAACGGACCCGTTTTAATTCTCTTTAAAAATTCGCTGTCTTCCCATCCTATTTTATCCTCCTGTATAGAGAGGGATTCCTCTTTACTTTCTATTACTCCTGCTGTTAAGAGAGTCGCATCCGTTAAATATTCATTGTTTTTCACCTCATATGAACCAACGGTTTTAACTCGTGGTAAGTTTAGAGGTTCATCGCTCGTATTAAAATAAACTATTTTTATTGCATAGTTATAAGTTTCACATAGCGACGGAGATATGTGTAATTGTGTCTGAAGATTCGGGGTAAACATTATAGTGTCGCCGTGACCTACAAATGGTGCTGAGTGATTCGACAATTTGGTCTTAATGATTTTGAAACAATTGGCCTGAATACGGACTTGTTTCACTATATATGTCAATCCCCATCCCGAAATTTCTTTCTTGAAAAACGCAAGGGAATTTATTTCCTCCGTACCTGTATATCCTAAAGAAATTTTATTAAATTTTAAATTTAACGTACAATCAAGTTTGTTTAAAATATCATATCCTATAATTACGTCCAATTTCAAGTCTGGGAAGACTAAAAATTTCCAGAATAATCTTTCATTCCATTTCGCCTCATCTGTAATGCAGAATGCTACATTTATCTCTCTTATTAGTGGTAAAGTCTCTCCACTTAAAGATTTTACATTTTGGGAGGATGGTTTGAGGCGTCTAAGAACCTCTACTAGGAATTTTTGAAATATTTCCTCCTTTAACAAGCTTCTTTGGCACCCGCTATCTACAAAACATTTTACAAAATTTTGGTCTGCCATTTTAGCAGTCCACATAAATGGGAAAGAACTTGGTTCAGTTTTATTTTCCTGTAACGCACTAAAACAAATATCTTAATTTTGGTTTGAAAGAGGGTTTGTGATTCTATTTTCAGGCTTGGGACGTACCTCCTCTAAGTCCTGCCTGATTAGTTTTTTTTCAATAGGATTTGGTGCCATACATTTGTCTGCACTATGCCCGGATTCTTGGCACCTTATACATGCTAGACTTTGCCAACAGTCTTTCCGGTAATGTCCGGGTTTTCCACAATTCGTACACTTTGGGATTTTGCAATCCACTTTCATGTTTCCCAGTCTCCCACAATTAAAACATTTTCCTTTTTCATACTTATAATTGTCCTTGTTTTTATATTCTACTCTGTGGTTAACTCCAGGTTCTTTAGTGTACCATGAGCAAAATGCGATATATTTAAAACACCAAAGTTCCTTCTTTTTAAAGATAATTCCGGCTTCCTCTAATTAAATTAAATCTAGTTTCAAAAATGAAAAGTCCTTCATCAGCAAAAAGAAAAAGGTGCAGTCCCCCCAAGACAAAGAACGGTGCTATCCAAGCCTTAGATTTCGCTAAGAGAGTGAGTAATAAAAAAAGATGCTACGTACGATATTTCTAAGGAAGTTTAAACTATAAGAGCCGTGTAAACGTTTGAATCAGCAGAAATAATTAAAATAATTCATTGGACGAAGGGTACACATCCTTGGCCCACTCGACCAATGGTGAGCCAGTTCTTACAGTGCAGGACTGAAGAGCTATGTTTGATAGTGGGGTAGAAGTGCTTTTTGAGATTATTCGTAAAGTTGAAGCAGGACCATTCAGATAGAAGTCTTGAATTCTTTCATCTCGGTCACTGTTATTGTCATTTGAAGTGACCCATTGCTGTGCACCTAAGTATGTAAGTTCAATAAATATATTGCCTTTTTAATCTGTATTTATTTCATTTTATATGTCTGCATCTAGTCTGATAATAGGTAATTAGTTCGCATGTCTCCAAGGTAAATGCTCCCAGGGAATCGGATCTCCAGATAGCTCGAGAAAAAAGAGGCCACATTTTTTCATCCCTACAAATACCAAAAGTTGTAATCGCTACGGCTTATAACGTTTCTAATCCCTGTTTAGCCTAGAAGTATTCTTGTCTCTGAAGTCAGATCTAATCGTGTCGTGGAAACAAAGCTCTGAGACGTCAGAATTTCTAGTTAAATAATTCTTAATTCCTCATAACTTTTGATGGATTAAATTAAATGAAATAATTTAAAGATATTCAAAATCAGCATTAAAATACAATTCGATTAATATGTATATTGAAGAAATTACAGCATCCGGTTCAAATATAAGAAATAACAATAGGGAAATAAACCTATGCCATTCATATCTGATTTATTGAGAATGCCAGGTTTTATTTTTGACTAGTAAGAATACGTTTGATTAAGATAATAATTTTTCTATCGCTACAAATACTAAAATTTCTATCGCTACAAATGGCGCGAGTCGGAAATTGGAGGAAAACTGCGAACAAATTAGGCTATTAAAACTTTGTAATTTAAATTTAATTATTGGAGAGATACAGACATATAAGCAAAATGATTAGGCCTATTGCCGCTAAGCTACCACAGGAATACCCTTATATCTCATAGGAGATAGTAGCCTCCCCAAAAATAGGATAAGTAAAAAAAAACAATTTATTTTTATTTTTATTTCATTGATTAAAACGAAAAAAAATGAAAAAAAAAATGGACGAACTGAATGATTTATTAATAGTGCAGAACTTAGTCGCGAAAAATATAGAAATAGCAAAATCTATAACAGAGTACAATGGTCAATCAGATATTGACGAATTTAATATCCAATTGACCCAGTTCGTACAACTAACAAAAACAGATGTTGGAGCGTTAAAAGACATGCTCCTACTACGATTAAAAGGCCAGGCCTTAACCTTTCTAATACAGATTGAAGATACCATAGGCAATAACGTCAACTTGCCAATAAATACGGTTGATAACTTGTTAAAAGCATTTAAAGATAGGTTTATAGACACCAGTTCCATAAATAAATTAAAACACGGAGTAGTGAGCTTTGACTTTTCACAGAATATAAGGGAATATCTTGATAATATACGCATTTCTGTAGAGGCAAAATACGGAAGTGGTTTGGGACAACTGTATGAAAAAGTCATACTAAATACCTTTTTGCAAGGGCTACCCCCAAAACTATATAGAGTGGTAATATCCAAAAATATTCAGACGTTGGATCTTGCAGTTCAGGAGGTAGAGCGATTGATCGAAGTTGATACGATGGTCGCTAATCATAGTAAAGCAAAAATAAATAGCCTAGGCGATTCAAACGCGAACCTAATCCTCAAGGGCGATCAGGCATCCCCCAATTTCATTTCAAGGGATAACTCCCCAGTGCCACAAAGAAATAAAACGCCAGAACCCACTAGGCAGAAAACAGTACGTTTTCAGCCTATTAAACAATCTAATTACGGAAATAACCCTACAATAATGAGGTGCTATAATTGTAATTGTGTTGGCCATATCGCGAGAGAGTGCCATTATGTCCCCAATCGCATACCAAGAATTGCTGTTATGGCAACCATTTGTTCGGAAGAAAAATTTTTAGCACCGGTAGTGCAATAGGCTATAGCCAGGGGGGATTGCGCCAATCAGTACCTTACAATGCGTACCAACAAAATTTTTATAACCCTCCCCCCAACAGACAAATTAATTACCGATTTGAAAACCCAAATACTCGCCAAAGCCAATATAATGCGAGAATGCCATATAGAAATCACGAAAATTCGCCAACAAGAAATAAAAATTTTTTAAACCAACGGCATTTGCAATCAGCGCCAGCGAACGGCACTGACACGAGACATCCACGTTACCATAATAATATAGGAGAAGACAGACAGACGTAAATCCTTTAAATATGCCTACGGAACCTAATTCGTCTGAATATCTATTACAGGCACTGACACATGAAATAAATTCTCATGGAAACGTTTCAGGCCCCTCAGAAATATAAATTGGACCCAGAGGGTGACCGGAATATTTAATAGGTCCAAGACAATATTAGTGCCGTCTTGTAGTGATATTAATAACAAGTTAGCTATATTTAATGATTTTTGTGTAGAAAATGTTTATTTTAAGGCTTTGATTGACTCAGGTGCAACAATTAGTACTTGCGTATTTAATATGTTGCCTCTGTATATTAGGCGACAGAGGAACCCTAATAATCCCAATTTAATGAGTGTGACAGGTCATAAATTAAATGCAAAAGGTTCAATTTGCCTAAACGTAAAAAGAGACAATAGAACCTTTATGACAAATTTTGTTATATGCGATAACTTTCCATATGAGGCTATTATAGGCGTAAATTTTCTAAGGTCTAATAGAATACTATTAAAAGTAGCAAATAAGAGGCTTGTCTACCCAGCTAAGGTAGGGGAAGAAATTTCAACCCTAAGAAGTCGTAACAGAGGTTACGAAGACAACGTAACAGTAAACAGAATTTCTGGTGGTATAATGTCGCAATATTTTGAACCTCATGTCTCGCAAAGACATGGCATTATTGGAAATTTGTTCAATTACCCTGAAAGACATTGCAGAAATGATGTAAATTTAAATAATAAAAGTATTGAATCTGCAAAAATTAAAATAGGAGATATGCGACGATACAGGTCAAACAAAATTAAGAAAATAGCGGAATTATGGAAGAACATAATAAAACCCAACGTGACGCCACAAGATGCAGCAATGGCGCAGCATAGCGCCAGTATGAATCTAATAAACAATGAAAATAAAGAGAAATATTACGGATTCACGATAAGGAAAACAAAAGTCCCTCCCAAAACGATGCAAAAATTCAAATATCACAGATGATTGAGCCAGTGATTAGCAAATCAGAAATATGCTTTGCAACCCCATCTGAAATACCCGAAAATCTGCTATGCAAGGAACAGATTATATCTTATGACAAAGGAGAAGGTTTTATTTGGGTAACTAATAATCACGAAAATGATACAATTACAATTACAAAAGGGACGTGTCTAGTTCAAATCCAAGTTTTAACGGAGAATGATTCAAATAGATGGGAAAATTCTAAAAGAAACCTAGTTAACGGTATTAAAACTTCAAATAACAAATATCCTTTAATTAAATCGCAATTTTTAAACAAATTTAATATGGATCATATTACGGACTTGGAACTTAAGAAAAAATTATGCGAATTATTATGGAATTTTAAGGATGTATTCTCTGCATCTTAAGATGACATCGGGCTAATAACATTTTATGAACATTCAATTTTAACGACTGGTAATCCCGTAGCAAAACAGCCATATCGTGTGCCATATAAGCACAAAGAATGGTTAAAAATAAATTCCATGAATTAGAAAAAAACGAAATTATACACCCAAGTATAAGTCCGTATAGTGCACCATTGATCTTAGTACCAAAAAAGAATGGAGATCTTAGACTCGTAGTAGATTATAGGGCCCTCAACAAACAAGTAGTTAGCGATAAATTTCCTCTACCAAGAATATATGGAATTCTTGACTTAATTTCAAGCAAAACAAAATTTTTA